>JBCAUA010622710.1:0-15984 GCA_038406235.1 Peronia verruculata
TATATATACTGTAAGGACCTGTACAAATTACTATGCATCTTTCATATCATGTTTAGGATAAAACTAATGTCAGTGACAACTTACCAAGAACATGCCAGGTACAACATTATGGCGTGTCAACAGCAATGGCTGTGTATGATTTGAGCCATCCATAGCTGTGTTGATGTCATATTTGAGCACTCGGAACATGTCACAACGACACTGCATACAAGGCCGGGTGCGGTTTCGGTTTTGCTTTTGATAAATCTGATTCAGCATCATCTCAGCATGATTGGTTTGTGGGTGCCTATGAGACAAAACAAAAACATTACCGGTACTTTGTGCTTGGCAAACTGTATATATGTGCTTGTATCTTTTTTCTGAAGGATTTCTTATTCTTAAGGCAGAAACTAAAGTGGTGTTGTCATATCACAAGATTAATGGGGCCTTGTAAATGCTTACTTACAAGAAAAATCAATGAGAGGATAATCTCAGACCAAATATGAACTGGTCTCCTGTCTAACTACCACACTAAGACTTGTGGACGCATGGACAGATGGAGAAAGATTGTCAGGATGTCACCAAGGGTCCCTGACAAATTTGCGTCATAACAGTTTTAACACTGAACATTCTTTGTGTATAGGTGTGGTGAGGTGAAAAAAAATTGCATCATTGGTAGTTAGCTCGTGCTCTAACATGTGACCCACTGGAGGGCCAGCTCAGTCAGGGCATGATATGTGTTGATCACGAGTGGACATTGAAGATGAACCAAAACTATTATACTTCTAAGATTCAGTGATTTTGCATAATTTCTAATTCTAATCATCACATGTTTTTCAATACTCCCACCAATACCATCATTTTCAAGAAATTTATTTGTAGCTTGAACACACCAGAGGATTCTCTGAGATTTGAGATCAAATCATTCAAATATTTCATGACAGATTTTCATGACTTTCTGAACATATTACTGTTGCAAAGTTTTACATATATTAAAAATTTGAAATGAACCTTGTTTGATGTTAAACTATAAGATGGATGTGAGTGCTTTATGAAAAAAAAAATACTGTCACCTTTTCCTATAGCAAACTTAAAGGTAAAAAACATCATGTCAAACTAGTATTAAGTATATTGAGTCACAGCATAATAGGATCATGATTCTCTTCTGACAAAAACCTAAATATTTCATGAGAATCTTCTTATAATAAAAAAAAAAATCAATTCTAAATATAATCTTACAATGATGAGACCACAATGATTATCTGCAGCTGATTCCTAGGAGCCATTTGATTGATGTAGGTTTCATATTCAACATCAGTGATGTAGGGGATACCATGACGACTGCAACGGCACTGAGGTCGGCTGTCTGCCAGCATCTGGGCACATAGAAAACAAAATAGTATGGCAAATTCCTTCCTCAAGCCCTACTTAGTCTCAATAACATTCTAATTAAGGAAAATTTTAAAGAAATAACTTTAAATTGTTTGCACTAGAGGGGCTAAATTGAGATATGTAAACAAAAAAAGATACGAAAAAAAACAACAATGTGAAATACACTATACAACCATGTAAAAAGACCCTTTACCATTGCCAGTATCCTTGAGAGCATCACGGCATCACTTCAGAATTAATTTTAAATTGCTCTTTGCTGTGTTAAATATCTTATCAAATGAATCTTTCTCATCCCATTAGGAGTTACCTGCATCCTCAGAGCTATTGGACAGAGATTGAGGTTTGATGTCTGGTTCTCTCTGTCTGGAAGAGACAGAGCCGTTGGTTGTCGGGACACACCTGACTTGGTTCTGCTACTGGCAGATTTGCTTCTAATGCTAGATCTAATTGTAAAACAAGCATAAAATATGTATATTATATTATTCGACTTGGTAGTGTGAATACTTATATAAAAACTATGTGTTTTCAAACACTTCAAGGTTTCAATATCTGAAATAGATATTTTAGGAACGTTTTGTCAAGCTGTTAAAAAATAAAGATAACAAATATTATCAATGTTCCAGTAATACTAATAGAATTGTCTGGTTATGCCTGCAGTAGTTTCATGGATGTTTTTTTTGTTTTACCTTCAAATATTGGTTTGATACTTTTTCATTATCAAACATCATAATAACCTGCAATGATAAGAATATAATCTAATATCAAAGGGTATTCTTTGCAGTAGCTTTGTATTTGAGTTGATCTTTTCTCCATTCTCTCCAAGTTGTTTATTTTTTATACCCTCAGCAAAGTACACACTTACTCAGAAAAGCGTGACAATTTGTCACTAAATGCTGATATGAATGGGCGACCATCTTCTCCGAGTTCGAACTCTCCACCATCTGTTTCTGTCTCCTCTACATTCTGGTCAAATTTTACAGCCGGTGATGGGTTGCGATTGGGTGATCTGTCAGATTCAGCACTGCTATCTCGCTGCTTCAGCACAGATGCTCCTGTTGGAGCAGAAGTGAGGAAAATGGATAGTGGCATATTTGGGCTGTGATATTTGTGTCAGAGGATATTTACTGTATTTAGATGATTGTGGCATGACATGCTGCATAGTGTGTATTGTGATGATTCTGGTGCAGTGTCGAAGTAATTATGTGAACTGTGTTGGTGTATCCCATCATGTATACTGTGATATTTAATTCTACAAAAGTCAAGTAATTGTTATGTGTTGTGTCCTGTGATAGTTATTCACTAATGTTTATATGTCCTGAGTTATATGAAAGTGTACTTTTGAAGAACTGATAATTTTTTATACAAAAAGACAAAAAAAAAAAACATGGTCCCATACTTGATGGTGCTGATGGGACACGAGCTGTGTCCCTCACAGACTCCACTGCAGTCAAGCCTAAGGTGCTTCGTCTATCTTCTTTCCTGTCTGTGGTCTTGGCTGAGTAGGCACCAGCACGTGATTTCCTCGGGCTCTCAGTCAGCTGTATCAGTGTTGGGGATTTCAGGCCTATAGTAACCCTGTAGTGCTCCAGCCAGTCATCCACAAGGTTCCTGAAAGTCAGCATTAGAAAGATTACAATACCTTCAAAGAAGCTAAAAGTTAGTTAATGACTAACAAGACAGCCCTAAAATACTGCAATGACTGATAATCTTATAGTCATATTTTTCACATCTACTGCATGAGTTGCATCTCCAATTTGTTGTTAACAGATAATATTTCTTCATTAGAAAAACTAAAATTGATGATCGGCTCCTTACAAATTTCACTGCCCCTGTCTATGTCAAATAAGGATAAGAGGTTTTTAAATATGTATGACTATAGGGCCTTGAGTTATGTGAAGTACCTCATTTTTAGGGCCAGTTGCAATATTCAGTCTGATTCACTAATTCTGAATTTACAAGACATCATAATTTTGTCTCTAGTCAAGAGTGGAGTAAGCAGGACAAAGTGATTATGTGCTATATATAGACAAAGTCAAACTGAGAAACTAAAAGAAATGAGAGAAAAAATGAGAGGATGTGCAAGACAGAAAATAAGATGTTCAAAGAATAATGTTGGGTAAAAAATAATTACAAACACCATCCAGCTTTTGCGACATAGGATAAAATAGATTGATAGGATAAGGAAAAGCGAGACAACACATGATGGACTAAAATCACACAAAAATAAATGCTGACTTTTTATTCATGTATTAAAATTAAATTTCACTGGGATATGAGGCAAAAAGTAACACAGAGAAAATTAAAAACAAAAAAAAAGAATGTACTAGAATGTAATGATATCTTACTTGGCTTTACGTTGCAACCTGGCAAGTTCCTTGTCTGACTCTGAGTCATAGAGAAGTTTCTCCTGACTGTCAACTGACCTGACCAGCTCTGCCAGCTGTTTGCTCATTTTCTCCTGCCAATATAATGATCCAGGTAAAAAAGCTGAGAGACAATGATGTGCTTCTTTGTTGTATAAATATGGCACAGCCAACAAAGAATAGTACCAAAAAAAAAAATAATTTCCCAATCGAATATAACACTTTAAGTTAAGAGAAAAGACTAAAATATTCACAGGCCCAAGGTCATGAAATCTCATTTACCAAGCTTCTGAATACAAAATGACTGGATCTGAGCTGCCTGACAGAACAGCACAAAATTTCTGTCTAAAGAGAGAATCTTTTTCTTAATCTGTTTTGCCAGATCAGATCGTTAACAATAATTTACTAACTATATCTGTATGTTGGTGGAGACATGTCCTGTAATGCACAGTGGATCTCTATATTATTTGTTCTTCTTTGTGTTCTTTGCTCTCTGACAATCCAGTTTAGAAAAATATTCAAGTTCTTTAATATCAGGATTATTTAAGTATATGAGATGCAACACGATGAAATTAGGCTCTCGTCAAATTTTGAGCAAAAAGAATTATTGGACCAATATTAAGCTTAGTCAATTCCCTTTCTGTGTGTGAAAAAATTTTTGTTCTACCTCAAGTAAAAGTTGAGCTATTGGCAATTAAAGACCATGGGTTTGCATTGATGCTGATGCTGCTGCTGAATTGAGTGAGAAAATTACCAATAATTTGTGTAAATTCTTCTTACCCTCTGCTAGACAGTGAATGTTTGGCTTTTATTCAATCTATTTCAGCAAATTTAACTCTGAAATGCATTTTTACATTTTTATAGAAGGGTTCTGTGAAGAAAAAAAATATTGTCTAGAAAATTAATTCAGTATTGATAAGCATGTGATTTTTCCAGTCACCTCAGTTTGATAAGCGTCTGATTTCATTGTATTGCGTCTCATATGGATGAGCTATTTCTTTCTTGAAATAAAAAATTTCAACACTGTAAATCATTAAACCTAATATAAATACGCAGATTTTCAATACACTAGATGTTGATGGTCAGAGGGAGGAAAAAATCATTTAATGTAAATAGTGAATAAAAGTTTCTCTAATAATATATAGTTCAATTCTTTGATCTCACAGTACTCACTAATAAACACATTCAAATATTTTGACACTAAACTGGCATTTGAATATGATAAAGATGTAAGCACATGTAGAATGAAAGTTAAATTTGATTCAGCATGCGTGAAAATCATTTCGTCATTAAATCCGATAATAGCTTGGGCTACTAAGTAAAAATATGCAGCAATAATGACTTTGAATTTAACCTTCCAAGCTGACCTTTTTTCTTTTTCCTTTTGATTTGGATTTTGGAGCAAACAAGCGTAAGAGATCTTTGGCTGCCCGAGATGAGAAGGTGAAGGTTGTCAACAATTGATCCTGTTGAAGACAAAAACTAACAGAGATGAAATAAAGATCTACACGGACCATTGTTCTGTAAAAGTCACAAGCACCCATCATAGAAAGGGACTAATTTTCCAGTTATCCTCACTTGAGGAATCAGATTACACATAAAGGGATTCTTATTGGTTGGAATATATGCTGACAGAAAAAAAAACTAAAAATCTAACCGCAGAATGCTCGATGCAACAAGTTAAGAATCTCTGACTGATGATTTCTCAAAATGCAAACATAAATTGTATTATTTCTTTTCATTTGGAAAGTAATTTTGTTTTGATCCTTCTCTTAGATATTGTGCAAAAACATGGAACAGGATTATAATTGGAAGGAACAAAGCCTCAGAGGACAAACTGACTCAACAGGATCAGAGCTGCCTGAAAGAACAGCAGAAAATTTTTATCTGAAGAGAGATAGAATGACAGCTTAACACACAGAACTTCAAATAGGATTTGTGTCACTGAGTGGCATAGACAGAAGTGAAGACCAAAACAATGAGAATGTTGAAAACTCACATTTTCATCAGGTTTTTGTTCAGAGGCTCCAGGTGCTGCATGGACAAAAAATCTGGTGGATTCTTTCTGGCAGTTGAAAACAAAGACAATGTAGTTCTCAGCCACACATCGGAAGCCAATGTGTTGATTCATCTGTAGGAACATAAGGATCAAACTAACAATAAAATGTTTCATGAAAAAAAAAAATTAGTCTACACAAAGTAAGCATAATGGTACCCCAAATATTACACCTTTGACTAATTCAAATTCCATCACTGATTTCCTATGAAAGAGGACAACAAATTGGTCATCCAACAATGTTCAAATAAAGTCTTATCATTAATATCTGAAACAAAGAATGTATCACAAAAATGCTGTGCTTGGAACTATTTTTTGTTCCAGCCACCTTTTTTTTTTCTTTTGTAACCAAGTAGAAAGACAACAGTATTTTAATTGAAGGTATTTTAATTGAAGGATGACTCATCAATTTTTATCTCTTTCACTGCCAAGGCTATCTGAACATTCATTGATGCTACTCCTCTTGCTTTAAAATTGATGACTTGTCCTGCATTTCAAAGACCAACAACTTTAGTAATGGTAATTTCACTGATCTCCTGTCAACTCACTGAATCTACGAGTATGAAATTACATATATCCAAATCTTCTTTTCAATGTCTCCCTGGCCACCACAGGCTCAATAAAGTGGTCGATATTTTAATAGAAGAGCCAATTGAAAACCAAGATATTATATAAGCTTCTGTCACTAGAACCTTTCTCACACATAATCGGACAGAGTATAATAATAATAGTAAAGGGCATTTATATAACACCTTCCCCATCGAGGGCTAGAAGCACTTTACAACGACAAAAGTTTTACAGCCTTCAAAACAAACAGGAGCAACAACATATGTACATATTCATAACATGATATACAGACATGATTCAAGACAAGCTCACCTATATAATCAGGTAATACAAACTCAAACACCTATGTAAGTTTATAGACATGACTTACGACTATCTCCCGGGAAAAGCTGGAAGACACTATTCAGACAGATGCTTGTTGAACAAGTATGTTTTAAATGTTGTTTAAGTAACTCTAGGCTTGAACAGTTGTGAATGCACACAAGCAATGCATTCCAGATAAAAGGCTCTGCACAGAAAAATGCTCCATCTCCATATTTTTTCATATGAGAACAAGGAATGGAGAGGTGGTTAAGACTCTTAGATCTCAAGTTTCTGGACGGTACATAAAGGCATAGTAAATCTTCTAGATAAGTGGTGCAGTAAACTTCTGGAAAAGAAACAGAAAGTTGCCACCTTGTATTCAATCCTGGCCTTTATAGATAACCAATGCAATGAGCTGAGTAAAGCAGTACTGTAGTGATACCATGACGTTTTAAAGGCTAAACAGGCTGCATTGGTCTGTTTAACAAGCTTATCATCCTGCAGTCCTGTTAGAAGAGAGTTGCATTAATCTAAACGCAAGAGTATAAAGGTGGAAAGAACTGTTTTCATAGCATTATCATGCAATTAGGGTGCTAGATCATTTATTTTCCTCAGTTCAGCATAGCATGTTCTCCAGCATAGTATATCTCCACAATTTTCCATACCTGAAACTGCACAGGCATTGTAAGTTTGACTTGTGCTTGAGGCCATTTCCAGTATCGGATAACCCTACCATCTCTGTTAGCTATATGACCACCTTTGGTGGTTGACAAAAATCTGCAAAAGAAAAGAAAGCAAACGAAAGATAGCTTTATCAGAAAATGAGAAAACTTGAAATGTCACGTTTAATTTCCTGTTCAGCCACTTAAAAAACATGCAAAGGAAAAGTATCTGAAGTTAAAAAATTGATAAACAAATTTCTGGTTATCAGAACTATTTTTGAAGTGCAAAATGTACTAACACTATAAAATACTCTTATCAGTCTTTTTTTTTTTTTAATGTTTTAGTTTTTCATTTAGTTGAATCATCTTTCTGTGCTTGCAAAAGCACCACATACAGGTTAATTAAAATTTAAATCATGATCAAGGCAAGAGATCTCCCACAGTACCTGACATGTCCGTTCATGTGGTAGCAAACGCCACGGCCACTTGGTGTGAACGTTGCCAGCATCCGCATATCTGGGTCGTCGTCATAAACAATAGTGTAAAATCCTGGGCGTCCAAAGCCTGCTGCTGATGCTACCACTGCAGGTCGACCTGAGGGGTAACTTAGTCACGGGTTAAGGTCGCCTTTCATATATCTAAATTTGAAAAATTCTTTGTAATTGGCAGTTTATATAAATTTTTATTCTTGTACTTCAGAAAAAGAGTCACAGAGATTCACAAAACTGAATCATGTCGTGCAAATTAAAAATGATTTACCTTTTTGTTTCTATCTCAAAGAAAGATAAAATAACACTGCTTTCATTTCTTTTTTTATTTTAAGTTTTTTTAAATCATAGCTGTAGGATTTCACAACAATCTGCTCCAGAGAATAATATACATGTATTACTTCTTTCAACCAAATCAATGGTAACAGCATGAATAGTATACAAAGGAACAAAATGTGCACACAGATATAATTAATGTGTCTTTAAGTGTCCCATACATCAGTCTTATTAGAAAACTTCTACTCTTGTTAATACTGTTGCCAGCAAAGTTGTCAATCAAAAAACTATAAAAACCTTAACTGTCATCCTTTTACAATAATACCTTTAAAAAAAAACTAGGAAAAGAGAAAAAAACATGAAAAAGAAAAGAAATTTACTCAATTTTCTTAACAACGAATTAAAAAAAACGCATAAAAAGCCAGGCAGAATCTGATGGTCAAATTTCCACAATTAAAAAAAATGCTGTTTTCATGACATTCACTAAAATTTCCTTTGCAAAATTCACATGAGAAGTTGGCCAAATTCTGGACTGTAAAACAGAGGTTCAAGGATACTATGCTACTGTGGTGCCATCCATATGTGTGGTGAGCATGAGTTGTCTGCCCTCATTGTGATCATCATACATGTGAGGTATTCGTGGCTTGCCTTCTTTCATTGAGTTGTTTGGGGAAATTCTCACTGGAGACTTTCTATATTTCAGCAAGGTTTCCTTGCGAGTGTCACCATAGTAACGCACAACAACAGGGGTAACCAGACCCATCTCTGCCTCATGAGTTCTCTGCTCTTTTCTGTGACAGAAAAATGAGAATGAATGGACACTGTCTCCAACACTGATACAAACTTATTAACCAGTTTTCAATTTTTTGTTCTTTCAACAGTTTGTATTTCTAGCAAATGTGGCAATAATGTATGAAGGTAATGTCTTGTTTAAGAAGGGAATAGGGGGGAGGGGGAACCTGGATCGCTCAGTTTGGGATCAACATGCCGAATCATTTCTGTACCAGATTATAGGTCCCATATGCTCCAATGATTAACATTATTACAGATTTTTTATAGATGTGTAAGAATGGGGAGGGGAGGGGAGGGGAGTAAAAATTCAGCAAAAGTCTCTATCAAAATTGAGGGAAAAGATGGCATTGCCAAACCCTTTATCTTGCTCCTATTTCAACAAAAACTGCTGAATTCAATATGGGTCTTGTGAGGATTTCTGCTGTTTAAAAAAATGTCACTAGAGTTTAGGCTGGGTAACTACAGATTCCATAAAGTAAAAGAAAGGAAATGTCTCGGCAAGAGTTTATTTGCTTATCAAATAGCTAATATAAGGAGTCAAAGCCTCATTTGAGGCTCAAGAACAAGCCCCGCAGGAGGCATTACAAAGACAGGGCTTCATATTTCATGGTCCATAGTTAGTTCAATGTCCTCTCTACAAACTGTGACATTGAATGCATGCCAGAGTCTTTTCAATGTAGTTTATAGTCAACAGATTTCATTCCTCTGTGTGTGTGTGTGTGTGTGTTTTTTTTTTTAAGCTCTGTTTTTTTGCCCTATTATCTACATCCTCCAAAGCATACTTACAAATTTTCACCATATTTGGCCCACTTAGTTTTAGAGAAAATGTTTTTCATTATAGAAAAATGCCAATTCTGTAGGCCTACAAGGCAATTTGAAAAAAATAATAAATATAATGACTTATCATTGAAATCTGATTGCTCTTGCCTGTTTTTAGATATGAAATGCTAGAAATCACATGGAAAGTTTTGGTGTGGTAGTAACAGAGGAGATAGATTTTGCAAAAAGAGGGCAAAATCCAAGACAATGGCCATTTCCTTGGCAACCAAACATGCAAATAAGTTTCCAAGCACATATCCTGAATCAGCAGACATGCCTATTGTACATGAACACACAGTAAAATGATCTAAGGCCAAGGATTAAAAAAAAAGTTTTCAAGTGCTGACTACACCACACTATGAAGTCAAATATTGAGTCACTTCCACGTCTCCTATGTAGGCTAAAATTGCAGAAATCTAATCTAAAAATGAATAAATTACAAATGCATGATGTAACGTCACGAAAGGTATTTTCATGAACATTAATCCCCATGAAAAAAATATCTTCTGACTAATAACAGAGAATCAAATAAACACGGAGTGAGTCAAAGAGGCTGAAAGTCATTAAAATATGACTTCATGTTAGATAACAGCCTAGATGGAATCAAATGACTGTACATATATATGCAATTTCCTTTTTTTTTTTTGTACAGTCTATTTATTTATCAAAGAGGTATTAACTGTATACACATGGAGAACCAATTTTGAAACAAATTCCTGCATACAAATTTATGTAGGCTAATAAATTCCGTAATATGTGACAAAATTATTATTTCCAATTCAAAGTTAGATAGAACTAAATAAACACTATTTTCTCCGTGGCACACACAAAGTCTGGCATTCTAGTAAAGCGTTACTATTTTATGACTTGTCTTTTTCATCCAAGTATTTTTTATTTCTCTTTGTCACAGTTAACAATGACACATACTACAAAAATTTATCACACATATTAAAGTCATCATCACAAATCAGTGCATGATACATGACAAAATTTATTACATCTAGGATAAAGTTTCAGAAACAAGGAATATTGGATAAAATCTCAGCTGAATTCATATGTATCACAAAATCATCTGTATATTCTTACATGTTTCTCAACTCTTGCTGTAGCCTCTGGACACAGTACTCTAGCACTGCCTCTTTAGCCAACTCCTCTTCTCTCCCCTTCTGTACAATCCATCCTATACAAGACAAAAGTAAGGGGAATCATGGAATGCAGTGAGCTACTCTTCTGAACAATTCAGAAAAATCTGTCTCTAGTAGGAATTCTGTCAAAATTTCATCTAAAATAAATGCTGATGTTGCTAACTGTTCCCATTTTCTTATGTTTTCACCCAACCACATTGTTGTCAATTTCTTCCCTATCTTATCATTTCTCCTTGCTTGACTCATTCTCCCCTCCATGTTTGCTTCTATATCACACAGCAAGAAAACTGTTAGCATGAAGGCATTTGTAAAATGCACAGAATCTTTTCCAAAGAGAAAAAAAAATATGGCTAATTACAATCTTTCTTGCAATTAAACACAAAAGGATTAAATTTCATTAAAACACTACTGAAAACAAGAATATACAATACAATTGATCATACTATCTGTGACCTGGGTAAAATACAGGCTACTAATTCTCTTGGAAACAAGAGCTGCTAAAAATAATGTACTTATCTTCATCTTTTGGAACGTAAATAGTTATAGCTATTACATGGGTAAAATGTATAATTCTTACCCTTTTCCTCACAAGCTTTAGAGGAGAGTTGGAACTGTATGACAGACATGTAGTATGAGGGATTGGCCATGGCAGTGGCTGACAGATAGACAACAAAACACACCATCAGAATGCTGGTATCATTGCAGCAAGGACCTTCTTAGTGCAATCAAATGAAATACAGAATGCCATTTCTTCCTTAGGAGTGGCTGTTATCTTTTCTTATCTTTTTAATCTAATAGTTTGGTCAAATCAAATCAGCCTAAAAAACTGTTACAATAGCTCTATTTTACAATTATCACTCAGTAAATATGTAAATTGCTCCCATGGAAAAATGCCTCCCTCTGACACACTGCTAGATCTGTACCCTTTATACATGTATCACAATCAATGTCAACTTGTTCATCCATTGCTTACAATAATTATAGTCTTAATAATTTCATTTAATACATGACTGAAGAAATATCATCTGACATTTCTATTAATTAACTGACATGTTGTCAAACAATTGATGTACTGAGATTAATTGGAATCAATCAAATTATTTAGTTAAGTGTAAAGGAACAGTAATTACCTTCATTACAAGATGAGAAACTGATCAAGTCTCAAAATATAAACTGAATAAAAATACAAAATCAGCTATAAAGACAAATGTTTCTAATCTAGGCGAAGCTGAAACTAATGCAGTCTATAACATTTGTAAATAACATACAAAAAAATTGAGCACACAAAATTAATAACACTAGAATGTGTAAACTGGCATGTAAAAGCTGAGTAAGAGAAACTTGCCAGGGTATGAAATCAGTTTACCATTGTTTTTATTGTTTTTGGGTTTTTTTTTACCACCACCCACCTGGCTTACTGAATTTAGCATAGGTCTCAAAACTGTTTGCATCTTTAGCTCTAGTATTAAAATGTGTCAAAAACTTGGTTTGGCAGCTGAGATGAAATTATATGCCTGTAAGATGTAGATCCTGTTTTTTTCTGATTTAAGAGGATGCTTAATGCAGACTGATGAACTGATGATATGTTTTAGCCTACCAGTACCTACTAAGTAGATTTAAACACATGTCTTATTAACCCTGTGGTCTGACTTGAAATTGACATAAGCTTCACTGACAAAGTGGTAACATCTAAACAGAAGGCAGTCTAACTTTTGTGTGCCGCCGACTCATTTTTTATTTACTTTTCATAATTATTGTTAGTACATGTATATTATAGCACTAATTCTACCTACATCTGGTATCTGAGGGCGTCTCCGTCAGAGCAGACATGAAATCGTAGTCATGGTAACCACGCTTCAGCCCTGGTGACCTGCCCGCCACTGATCCAGGACCTGCATACATCGCATTTTTGGAACAGGGCGAGGAAGGAAGGAATAAGGGGGGGGGGGGGTGAAGAAACATCGGAGATGATTATGAAATTTAGTTAATGCCTACAAAACTTTGAATGAGATCATATGCCCTTATGTCAACAGGCCTATCTGTGGTTCAGAGACACAAAACATTCTTCGTCCATCTTCTGTTCCCTTCCCCTCTTCTGTTTTTCCGCCCTCCCTAATTTCTTCCTCCTGCATCAATACACAGATACCAAGAGGGTGTGTAGGGAGAGAGACGAGGTGAGGGTGGAAGAATAGTAGGCTACCGGTACAAACATCTTGGAATAATTTAAATTGGTACTGGCAGAACATATGTGTCTAAATTAGCCGCACCACTGGGTGGGGAGTTAGATGATAAATTTTCCATGTAGGCCTATGGAATATTAGTGTTACACAGAGAGGAGAGTTAAAGGAATATTTTGCTTAAGTGAGAGAAAAAGGATTAGTCCCCCACTGCATAACATCAGGTGCCGGTGTCCCAACCCACTTCTCCGTTAATGATTTGCCTGCTGCGTTTGTCCTCAAAAGAAAAAAAAAAAGACAAAAAACAAAAACTATGGCTCTTCTATGCTAAGATGTGCATGTCAAAGGTAACTTCTGTGACTTCATTGTCAGTCAAATCCAATTTTCTCACCCCCCCCCCCCCCGCCCCGGGCCATAAACACACACACACATCACCGTGTTGACATTCGAATCATTTCCTGGTCGCGCAACCTTGAACGTCCTCGGTTTATCTCTGCTTCTGCCTGACTTGGCTCGTCTTGTCTAGGAATTTGAACACAATAAAGGCTAGCACTGCACATAAGATTTTCAGAAGTATAGCTTCTGCCACAAACTTGGCCATTGAAAATCGCACTGGGTTGGTCCTCTTTCTTTTGTCACTAGAGCAGTACAGGCACTAGAACAATTAGATATTTTAAGCAAAATCACATGATCTAGGGAGCATCGCTCACATGTGACTTTGTTCATATGATGTGACAGGTCTGAGGCTCATCATTCGTCCAGATTTGTCTGCCATTCGCAGAGCGAGTAAACAAATCCACATGTGAGCGATGTTCCCTAGGTCATGTGATTTTGCTTAAAATACCTAATTACGGTACATGTAGGCGTACGTCCTACAATGGTACGGTAATAAGTAAACTGTTGTTGCACGGACTGTTTTCTGTTGTTGCTTTAGCCTACTGTTGTGCAATTTTATTACTGAGTGCCATTATCACTTCAACACGCCATTTTTTAATTATTTTTTTTTTGTGGGGGGGGGGGGGCTTATATTACTCTCAACGTTTGACCTCTGGTCACAGTGCACCGAAAGATTCAAGCATTCGACGTTCCTACTCATTACAGGGGCCTACGATTTTATCTGTGTGTCTGAGTGTCATAACAATATAACTGATGCAGTTTGGCTGGTTGATGGTTGTGAGGGTGGGTGAGGAATTGATTGGTCTACTGATTATTTGGTTGACCGGTTGATTGAACGGTGGTTGCCTGCCTGTTTGGTTGATTAATTGGCTGATTGATTAGCTGACCAATCGTATGCTCGACAGAATTCCTTGTTTGGTTGATTGCTTTAATTGATTCACTGGTTGCTGGTTAGTCGTTAGGCCTAATTGGTTGGTCGGTTGGTTGGTTGGTTGGTTGGTTGGTTGGTTGGTTGGTTGGTTAGTGGGTGGCTGGTTGATTGGTGGGTGGGTTGGCTGGATGGTTGGTTGGTGGGTGGGTTGGTTGGCTGACTGATCAGTAATTTCTCTGAGTGGATAGCCTATAAATGACATTATTGTTCGATTCTGCTCCCCCCCCCCCCAAAAAAAAAAAACCCGATGTGATCAAAATAATAATAGGGCAGTCACCCGTTTCTACTCCGAAAATGAAGAACAGATTGTTTTTAACGTAGGCCTACAATCACAAAAGCGTCTTATGAAATCCGGGTAACATTAATCCAATCCTAAAGGTTTATGCCGGTTGAGAGAACTGTTATGAGGCGTTAAGTCTGTATTGTATAGCTAGATCAACTGTGTATTGATAGTGAGTGAATGCATACTTTGCCAATGTAAATTGTTACATTTCTTTCTAAGAGTAGTGAAGAAAAAGAAAAACATTGTGTAAAATCTGAGGCATAGCTTGTGTGCGCTCACCCTTGCCTTAATTCATTCGGCGACTCGAGTCTGGTCGTAATAATAGTATAGCTACAGGTAGGTTCTATATGCCTACAATAAATCCGATCGAATCATTCATCGATCTGACTGAGACTGACCGTTCGCTTTTGAGACACATTTTTGACACTGACCCCACAGGATCCCCTGCCCAGTTCCGCTGCCTAGGATTATCCTCTGTTAAACAGCACTGGACACTAATGACCATTAGCAACACCCCCGGACTGACCAAATGGAGTCAAGTTTGAAGGATTTACAGCCCCCAGGTGGCAGTGCACGGGAAAGGCCTGTAATAATTGACAATTAATACATGAATATTATCATAATGTAGTTCTAGCTGCTAGGTTTACCGCATTGATACTGTGACACGTAGCCTACAGCTTATTTGTTGTGCGGAATAGATTGGGTTAACGTCAACTTACAGTATATTTACTCTATCCATTAGGGCCTATATTATAGGTAATAATTCTTTATTCATGCTTTCATGGCTCTCGCTCACTTCATAGCCCATGTATGTCATTTCATTCACCGCCGCCTTCACTCACGACAACCGTTTTTCGTCTTTTCCTTTAACCTTATCTAAATGTAGATCTATTACCATTTTTCTCTTAAAACTCTATTCTGCCCAGTGTCCCCTCCATGCATCTCTCTCCAATCCATCCACCTCAAATTCCCCCCCCCCCCCAAAATCGTGTTTGCAGTGCACTCTGCAAATCTATCCTTGTTCCTTTTTCTCGTTTAGATTTTATGCGTAGTTTTTTTTTTTTTCTGTCTCTCTTTCATTCATTCTCTCACACCCTTTCCACCTCCACCCTCCTCCTCAATTCCTTGTAAATGGCCAAAAAGGAATTGCATCATCACAGAGTGATTTCTCTGATTGTGACTGTTGCAGTGAAAGTTGTTGGTAAACGCCGTACTTGTTTTTGCCATTATTATCACTGGTTTGTCACTCTCATATTATTGTTACTTCAAAGGGCGGGGGGGGGGGGGGGGGGGAGAAGAGAACACTCCAGTTTCAACTCTTCCTGCTCAGACTTTTCTTTTGTAAATCCAAACTT
>JBCAUA010622820.1:7754-31097 GCA_038406235.1 Peronia verruculata
CAGGTTCCCCCCCCCCCCCCCCCACCCGGGTCCCCCACAGACACCGCACACCCTCCTCTATACACCTTCCAAATTCCTGATGGTGGTTATCCCGCAAGCCCTCCCTCTAACCACATTTCTCTTCAACTCCATTTGCCAAGGGATCCACTACCGCCTCACTTGATCGTGTCAGAGAGGGCAGTTATTATCCGGTTACCTGAAACGTCTACTGTTCTAGCTGTCTGTATCAAGGACCACCGGTATCAGATTGTAATATCTCCCGCCCGTGCCAAGTTAGTGCGAGTGTAGCTCAGCCTCGAGTTTGTACTAATGACTGTCAGGCCGTGATAAGAATGACTTTTTCGAGTAGAAACCATTTATTTAATCTAAATAGAGAAGTATCTTGTGACATAATATAAGGATGTTCAGGTTTCTAAAGCCGATGTACTTGATAATATTCTCAGTGTTATATTGGTGGAGGGTAAGAAGACAGTATTAAAGAAACAAAAATACGTCCCGATATTGTTCTCTTTCTCCATCCCCCCCCCCCTCTCTCTCTCTCACACACAACACACTCACTCACCCACTCACTTTAAAAATGCATTTTCCTTAAAAAAAAAAAAAAAGAATAATAATAATGATCAAATAAATAAAAAAAATATAAAAAATCCTAGTCCTTTTCCGTGTATGAAGCACCAAAACAAACATATAGACAAACAAACAAACAGTTTCCTCCAGTTCTTCGTAAACTTGTCTGGCTCCACGAGCAGCGTGAAGTGAAATTGATGAAAAGAGAGATCAGTTATTTGTTATCTCAACAGTGATTTTTCTTCGAACGTGTTTTAAGAAATCTTTCGTTATTGAGAAGGCACTGAAAAAGCGCACCTCCAGATTATCGAATGCATTTATTATTATTATTTATTTTTTTTCTGTAATGCACAACACCACTCCAAAAATGTGTTTTTGAAAACCCACGTTCTCCCCTACAATCTCTTCCTCGATGAGGTAGTACACACCATCAATCTAGCAAACCCTTCCCTCCCGCCCATTACTCCCATTACCGAGATAACCAGGTTGAAAGGCTGTAAAGAGGCCACAAACCCTTCCCGCCTTGTTAGAACAGCAGTAAATAGCTGAGGTTGTCGGCTAAGCAGCTCTCGGGGGGAACACAAAGCTACAAACTATACTACGAATATAGTCTGTCTAGTATCAGTATATAATTATTATGTGGTCTCTTAAATCTCAGTGGCTCATAACCCCTGTTTGTTTACAAGAAAATGATCACCCGAATTCGTGTTTATTTGTTTGTTTCTTCCTTTCTTTGATTCTTTTCTCTTTTCCTTTTTTTTTTTTTTTAAATTAATGCAGAAGTTGAAGAGTTCTATATCGTGTGTGTACGTATGTGAATTTTTGACGAGCTTAAGTTTATTTGTTATTTCTAAGCTTTGTTCTTACTTTGTTAGATTGACCATCTCCTAAGGGTCCCTATAACAGGTCAAACACCCAGTTGTCATTAAAGACTGACTGTTTACATCGACCACATTTGAAACGTCATAGTGCCAAAACAAGTAACAAGAGTCCAAATTGTCGACTTTTTAATTTTTGTTGTTTTTGTTGTTGGTTGTTGTTGTTGGTGGTGGTGTTTTTTTTTGTTTTTTTTTTAATTCTATGGTAACAATGAGAAAGTAATTAATGCAATAAAATTAAATGACGTCAAAACATTCATCAAATTAAAATATTGCGCAAAAGGTATTAGAAATTTATAAAAATTGCCATATTAATAAAAAGCCGCTAAATCTGCGAGTACGTGCATGCAGAGTTCAACAGGTCTCATCCAGTCTGAGTTTCAGTCATCGAAATTTCGTTGTCTCAGAATGAAAGTTCTCAAACTAAAAAAAAAAAATTTTAAATAAAAAAAAAAACAAATGCAGTAAGAACAATTGAACAGATTTGTTCTGGCTAAGCGAACAGCTGTAAATCCCCGTCTAATTTTAGTAGGGGGGTACAAACACACTCCAAACTGTTTACTGTCATTGACATAGAAAAATATAAAAAGTTACGTGACTGGTGACAAATTGTTCTCGGATCTTGTAGTGGAGCATTAACAAACATCAGTGAGGGTTCTATTTTAAGCAGAGGGGTACAAACACTCCGGCTGGGATTTCCGGGTTTTTGCATAGTCGAATGTAAACTATTCTGGGGCCACGATTTGTTGCCAGCTTTCTATGAATCGAGTTTCCTGGCCTGTTTATAGAGACGCCTAGACCATTACACGGTGATAAATATGGATTGGGATGTCCCAGGTGGTAATCCCACCACAACTGACCTGGTGACCAAACAAAGTAGGAGTGGAGGAGGGGAGGGGGGGGGGGGGTAAGGGATGGGGAGTCTTCTCGAGGCCTCTTTCTGTTCAGTCAGACAATTGCTCCACTCCACACCAAGCACTGAACTTTGCCATTCAAATTGCTGTCACTATTTGGTGAGAAAACATCCCATAGCTCTTTGAGCGTCAATTAAATTATTGTGAACAATGCCGTTCTAATTAATTCTCTATACTTTTAATATAATCTGCAGCAAACCCCATAAAAGGCTTCTGGACTCAAAAACTGCTGCATGTATCCATATGAAATATGGCATACAAAATTGTTGCATGAAGATCTGTGTTTCTTCTTACTTAAACCCGTAAAAAGATTATATAATATTGTGTTTCTAGAGAGGCGAAAATAATGGAACTGTAAATTTGGGAGGATGTTTGATCAGAATTGTACGTTCGATACAGCAACACGTTATGTTTTTGTTCTTCCGCTTCCGTCATCAGGGCGTCCCAAACAAACAAACAAACACCCGTTTTCTTTAATAATCATCCAAAATATCATCATCGAGGTGGGGGCGCGTTTGCGTCGCAGGGCATTATTGGTTTGACCTATGACCTATATCTCCCACCAAGGCCGTGAGTTCTCCACTAGTTTATGCAAAATGTATATCTATAAATCAGCGGAGCTTTCAGCGGTATTTTAAAATAAATCATTTTTTTTTTTTGTCGCAAAGTTTGCTGACAGAGACGGTTAATATATATAAAAAAAAAAAGAAATAAAATAAAATGTTTGGCAAAAATGTTTTGTAATTGTGAACCCGGCTGAAATGTTTGAATACATTAACAGACGAGCTGTAAAGTACACATAATGCAGTGGTTTTAACTTGTCCCTAAAAAATAAACACAGACAGACACACACACACACATATAAACACAAACACACACACACAAAACAAAACGCTCTACCTGGCTGTCTGGGTCAGTAACAGGTCTGGTGTAATGAATTCGTTTGTCTGTTTGTTTGTTTTTTTTTTCTCCTGTCTCTGTTTCTTCATAATTGTTCAATCAGCAAATTACTACAAATTGCGACCTTTCTTTGATCAAACTGCCGAAGTGGCGGGTGCGCAGCTGAATTAATTTTCATAAGACGTTCTGAAAGTCCAGAGAGCAAAGTTAACTGATACTTTAGTAGTAGTTGTAAGTGAAACATGGATACAGTGGGTGCTTTCCTCTTTTTTAATTGCAGAATATGTACGTACCCGAAATGACAAAAGGCAAAAACTTATATAACAACACGTCAGCTTTTAGCAAGGTGTAGATAGATACAATAAACAAAAAGGAGAACACCAGATCTTATCTTCCTGATACTGCGTTTGACCTAGACACCCCCCCCCCTCCCCTTCCCCCTGTCAGAAATCTTGCACGCGCCTGTCTTCTCCCCCCCCCCCCCCCTTCCTCCAACCGTTCTTTCCCACCCCTTCCCATTTCCCTCCTTGTGTTCCGCTGCCTGGCTACGTTCTCCTTTCTCGCCCTTTAATCCGCTAACCGGAAACGACTTCCGCCGGTCCAGCCTGCCGTCACTGCCAGCGCTGGGCGATACGATTCCGTGCAGCGAATACTTCCTTGAGAAAGATAAATATAAAATCATGTTGTAGGCAACTTGCAACGGCAACCCGCCAAACTCCTTAGATATAGCAATGCATATATGGATAAAAATTAAACTTATCTGTCATCAAAAGATGAGACAGAACACAATTGCAACATTCACAGTCACTTGGCAAACAGACTCAAAATATGAGGAATACAATAGCATCACAATATGGCAGAAATAAGAAAAAATGGACTGATTTGCTCCGACCAAGCAAATGGATGAAAATTAGCGTCTATTTTGGTGGAGGGGGGGGGGCAGTAAGACATCCCAAAATCCAAAACTGTTTAACTATCATTGACAGGAGAAGAACAATAAAAATGCACAGGACTGGTGACAAGTTGTTTTAGGATCACGTCGAGGAGCGGTAACAAACATCAGTAAATATTCTATTTGCAACAAGGGAGGGGGGAGGGGGGTACAAACACTCCGACGGGATTTCCGGGTTTTTACTTGGTCGAATATGAACTATTGCCTCCGCTGGATAAGTGCATCGCTGTTGACGTTCATGGCAGAAATGAATTTAACACTCTCGATTATGTCATTGTCTTATATGGAACAACTGCCCACTTCTTTTTGGGAATATTTCAGTTAGAGAGTTTAAAAAGAGACATAATATATACGACAACTGATCAGTGTGATCACAGCTACCATACCTCCCTGAGTATTTCGCACCTCCTCACAGTCACACCATCGGTTCGCCCCCCCCCCCCACACACACACCACTACCACCACCACTCCTGACCCGACACATATAAGCCAGTAATTTCTCAACAAACATCAGTCAAGAGCCTGACGAGGGCGTAGAACGCCGAAAATTTGCATGTTACATATAATCCAGCAGTGAAGCGCTATGGCAAGAAAATTCTCTTTTCATTTCTTATACATTTCAGTTGACCGACCAATTATAGTGCAGGGATATCATATTAGTTCGTCTTCTCCTATGACGATCATGCATGATTTTTATCAACTGTTTTGCTCATTCTACAAATTAAAAAAGAAAAAGACAAGCTGTAATATATATCTATGTTTTTGCCATTTGTCACTCTCATGTATCACTTATGTTTCCCGAGCATAAAATTATATAGCACTATATCATATGGTAGTGCACTCTTAATTACTAACAATATGTATGCAGTCTTCCAACTCATGTTCATTGCTGGCTATTCAAATCATTGATTCCGTGTAATGTTACAAAAACATGTATAAAGTGACATGAAAGCTCATCAATGGGTTAATAATGATGGTCACTGTTTCTACTTCTACTTGATCAGGTCGGCGCTTTGCCACTCTAGTTTCCGACAACTGCCCGATTACTGCTAAGACATACAGCTCTTGTATAGTCAACCCCCCCCCCCCCCGCGGTCCGTTCCCTCCCCTTCCCCCTGCCCGCTAATGCTCTGTACCAACAACATGCTACTTGGGGTTTCCAGGTCACTGAATATTGAACACTGTCATCGTACGCTCGCCCTGCTCGGGAAAAACCAGGGAAAACCAAGGGAAACCCGTCTTGCTCTCTTCCACGCCGGCCCCCGTAGTCTATTATATGCTACAATAACAAACCACACACCACAATCACATTGCACATTGAAGAACTACTGTGGAGAAACTCCTTTTTTTTTTTTTTTTCAGAAAACCAATTAAGCGATCTAGAGAGAATAAAAGTGGGTTTCTTGATAATGAAGTGATTCAAAACGGTTGTCTTTCTTTCTTTTTTAAATTGAATTCACCAAATTTGTGAGAACTTAAGAGTTCTAGACATTAGGCATTTAGATCTCTTTGACTATATGGTAACAACAACAACAACAACAGCAGCAACAACAACAATTAAAGTGACTGATTATTAAAGAAAAATGTGTTCCAGTGCATGTCAATTCTATGGGCAGACACAAACGCTTCCTCGCGACATCTGTACAGTAAAAGATTAATCTCTCTCTCTCTTTCTCTCTCTCTCTTTCTCTCTCTCTCTCTCTGTGTGTGTGTGTATCAAGGGTCCATTCACACAACACTCCTCTCCAGCAGGTGCTCCGGGTGCTAACTAGATCTACATGTATTGTAATTATATAAGTACACCTGATGCCTTTGATCGTGGGAACCTATACTGGCTTTCAATGTATCTTTCTCCTACATTTTACATGGCATTGGATTATGAGGACATTATTATGTTCACATTGCATATTGCGTGTATACAAGAAGTCAGGCGACCCTTCTCTGTTTGGGATTTGTTTTGTATAGACAATATAAATAATGTAATCAGACCTTTTGTTCATGTATAACCATCTGCCATCGAGAAGATCAGAAATTTTATGTGATGATGGGTGGGGATTTATTAATCTTTGAAAAGAACAGCTGCTGACCATAAAGGAAGCTGATGCAGGTGGGTGGCATGAAAATGTCTTATAGATGAAATTGGAACCATAATTATGCGGATCAAATGGTTAGTTCGATTAGCTCTGGTTCAATTTGAGCGATGTTACAATAGTTACTTACGTAGTCCTAATGTAAAGTGGTAATGACATATGTGTATGTCAAGAACTCAGACAAAACAAAGTTTGGAGTGGTAGTTCAGGCTATTGTTGTATTGATCTTCGTAATTGCACACAGTGGATTGTAAGAGAGATGTCGAATATTTAAACAAATAATTCAGCTCTCCTATGACTAATTTGTAGTAGCATGAACAATTCTCGAAAAGGGAACTGTCAAATATTGCGATGACGAAATATCAGCTTTTATTACATTAATCTTTACTACTATTATGTGCCAATCTCAAAATGCAGGGAACAAAAACCAACAAACCAACCAACCACCAACCAACCAACCAACCAACCAACCAACCAACCAACCAACCAACCAAACAAGCAAGCAAACAAACAAAAAACTAAATAAGCATCTGCCCTTCATTAATTCACACATTTCTCGAATGATATGTCT
The DNA here is from genome assembly GCA_038406235.1 of Peronia verruculata. Classification (NCBI taxonomy): domain Eukaryota; kingdom Metazoa; phylum Mollusca; class Gastropoda; order Systellommatophora; family Onchidiidae; genus Peronia; species Peronia verruculata. The sequence goes on from JBCAUA010622820.1 coordinate 14,627, forward strand.
TTGATGCAGAAATCCAGAAGTTGATGGGATTGAACCTAGTCTCAGAAAAAACTGATTGCAAGACCGACTTACTGCAGAACTTATTAAGGCGGCTCGGACATAGATTTCTGTGCTGGATCAAAACCTGCTAGACATCAAAGCGTTACTCAATTCACCTATATTTGCAAGTTCACCCTCTGTTCTTAATCTTCGTCCTCTGGGCATTTGGTGAACATTATTGCAACTTTTTGTAACTTCCCACACAGAATTAGAGTTTCTTTGCTAAAGTACTGCCTAGAACGTAGCAAAACAACAACAACAACAGCAACAACAAGAACAATATCATATGTCTAGAAACAGATAACCTACACAGGATTTAATCTCATGACCTTGTATCTAGTGAGTATAACGTTTTACTGCTAAAATATAGATCTACTTGGTGCAATGAAGGCTAAAATAAAAACTTTGCTTAAAGCAAATATATGATGAGTAATGAACAAAAAACAAGTAAAGAAATACAGCAAGAAAGAACGGTAGACAGAAAGAAAGGAGGCCAAAGAGGAAACAAAGGGGGAAGGAAAGACAGAGAATGTGGCCACTTGATTGCAGGCGACCACCAGCAGCCGAGAAGTTGTATACGGTAGGCTAATTAATAATAATGATAATAACGATAATTAATAACAATAAAAATCGTATATTTCCTAAAAAATAGTATAAAACGGATCTGAAATAGAGAATTCATTTGCCAGCTTACAATTTATATATACATGCATAGGTTTATCTTTAACAGCAAACTTGACGTGAGACATTTCCTCATTTTAACATCCTAAAAAGTTAATTTGTGCTATGAAAGGAAATGCTTTCTTGCAACTCCTAAGAACACAAAAAATTGAGTAACTGTCAGAATGGACCATAAAGTTCTCAGTTGTAAAGCCAGGAAATTAATTTATATAAAATAACAAAATTGAAAAAGACCAAACAAAACAAGAACTCTAAGTGTAACCTAATTGATGTGGGACATGAAAAGCATATTTAAATTTTATGCATAGTTATTTAGAATATGTAGACTTTAATAAAAAAAAAAAAATCATATCTAAACCTCAGATCTGGATATTGAGTATCTGTAACTAGACGATACATAATTGATTTATGGTGTTATCCACTATTGGTTCTAAATATGTAGAGGTAGGATTGTACAAGTCATGGTTCACAAGTACTATCGTCACAACAAAATCTAAGAATCTGATACTGACGGACTTTAAAAACAAGAATATCTAAGAATATTATACTGACGGACTTTAAATACAGAACACTTGAAAATTTATCATTATTATTTTTATCATTATTATTATTATTATTATTATTATGCCTTTGACTTAAGGTCAATGTGTGTATTTGTCATGTTTGTCTGATTCTTACTACTTCGTTCGTTAACCTATCAACCGCCTAGATTGGCGGTTATCTCGGTTGACATTTAACATTTAAAAACAAAAACCGGACTTTACGGGACGAAGTACATTACATGAAATTGGCGCTTACCGAGTCCTTTAAGAACTTTTTTTCGGTGTTTTAGTGCCCCCCCCCCCTTTTTTAATTTTTTAACATGGACAGGTTACAGGACGGATTACAGGACGGATGACATTGCCAGTCGACGCGCGTGTCTGATTCGGTGCTCGGATGGTGTGCTCTGGTTGCTGTGTTTAGGCTTTCATGGCACTAACTGCCATGTGTCCATTCGGCTCCTATCTCCTATTCTAATTAATTCTATCTATGCCGTGGACATTGTCTTGGGGATGGGTAGTTTCCTCTATCTAGTCTATTAGTCCCTATGCTATGTTGTCACTCACCGGTTCCCCCTCAGGGCCATTTTATTGATTGGGGATGGGCTATATGCCTTTATTGTTATCCCCTTACTCTGTACAGGTTTTGTATTTTACATTAATTACATTTTTCATGGGTTATTTACATTTCGTCTTGTGTTTTATCTTCCATTAGGCTTTTGGGGGTTGTTATATTTTTGCCTTTAGTTTTTTGTAAATTTCGGAAGATTGACGATTTGGTTCAGGTTGGAGGTTGTGGTTTGTAGTGTTACTTTCCCTTGGTTAAAGATTTGGGAAGTTTGTCAATCCTAAAAAAGATGCGGATTGTAATGTTTCAACGTTTTGTAAAAGATTTGACGACCAGAAAAAGAATAGAGATTGTGGGTTGTAGTGTTATCCTTTAGATTTGGCCTTTTCCCTGTTTGGGACAAAGACTGTTTTAGTGATTCAGTTGACTTCCCTTGGAAAAGAATAAGGGTTGCTGATTGTAGTGTTACTTTTAGCTTTCAGGAATTGTAGTGTTAACTCAATTTGGAAGGTTTTTAGAGCTGGGGAAGTTGACCGCCAAACACCTCAGGCCGACCTTGAAAAGATTACAGATTTAAAAGAGTTAGAGATTGTCGACCATGAGGGTTGGGGTCCGTTTGAGGGCTTTTCCAGTGTTTTCGGTACTTCCTGGGTCGGCTTGCCTATATTGGGATTTTGGCTAACATTTTAATAAGTGTTTGTTTGTGTTTTTGGTCCATTTTTAGTGTGAATATATTGTGTAGTGTGTGTTCCTTATTTCTAGTGTTGAGTAGTTGCATCATGTCTTTTCTTTCCGAGGCATACTGGGGTCACTCCAGCACCATGTGTTTGATGGTGTTTACCCTGCCGCACTGGGTGCATCGTATGTTGTCAGGTGTGAGTCTGGGTGCTCCCAGCCTGCCTCGTGTTATTTTCTGTGCTATTGGGTATTGTTTTTATTTTTGATTTGGGTTGTCGCTTCACGGCCGGGTAAAATTTCCTTGTATGATTATATTATTCCATTGACCCCGTCGAGTCCTTTGTTGTCTTTAAAAGAGTTATTAAGTAGAACATGAACAGAAGACCTCCCAAGCCATTTATTCATCAAGACATTTAGCTCTGGTGTAATAAATGAATGCCCAGTTTGGAAAGAAAAATGTTTGTGGGTAGAAACTGAGATTTTGAAAATTTTGCCCGGATAGCGAAGAACTTACTTTTCATCCAGTTCTATTGGGGAAGGAGAGGTGGAATATTATACTCTTCGGTTTCTTTGGAAGGATCTAGCTTTCTGTGTTGAAGTGAAGCAAGAATGTCAGTGACTACACACATTCTCACATGTGAAAAACTGAAATGCAAGGCAGTAAAAAAAAAAAAAAAGGCTTGAGCTCATTATCTGGCTAACCTTACTGACATTCCACTAATATGAGGCATGAGGGCAGAACTCTGCCAATGAACAATGTTTTTGTTGAAGCTTTTTTTTTTTTTTTTAACCTCGAAAAATGCATGCGTTTCTATCACTATTCGAATAAATCTCTAAAAGTGTCAGCCAGGAATGTAGATGATTTTATATTGGTGTCATTAATATTCATATTTAACCCTCTCGAGCCCACCGCATAGTTTAAAATAAAATAATATATGGCAGTTTTCTTCAAATGTACAGTACAAACAGTTGTAGAGACAGCATAAAAATGGTTCGTTTCCAAAAATCTGTAATCATCTCCTCGTGTAAAACTTCTGTTATTTTATCTTCTGATGAAGATTTAAAGATTGTCTGTGTTAATAATATATGTCATATATGCCACGCTGGGCTCTAGAGAGTTAAAGAAGAACGATCTGTGTTTTCAGGTGTAAGCAGTATGTACATATTCGCATCAAAGTACATGGAAATATTAATAAGCATGGATGATATGGAAAGAGCACCCTCTCAAGCAAGCTGCTACCCTTAGGCAAAATAAACAATATGCAAGCTAGGGTCACTCAATGCGGTAATATTTCACAATGTTTTTTCCTCACGTGATGGAATTATCTGCGAAATTTACTCTGCCTTTCACACACACACACACACACACACACACACACACACACACACACACACACACACATTATACACACACACAAACACACACACACACACACACAATGCACTGGAGTTTTGAAATACATACTAAAAACGCTGTGAATTTATCATTGCCCACGAGTATTCTAAGAAACCCAAATCATAAAACCGAGATAATATTGTAACATATCATGATCACCTCAGCAGACTGAGACACTATTTTTTAAACCTTCTACTGCGACTGTCGGACAACATAATAATTATATTGTAATAATTATTACAGGAAGTAGGAGGGTCATAGCGTGCAGTATTTTCTCGATTAAAGAACTTGATTTCAGCACAACGATGAACTGTTACAGACTACGATGTTCCAGTCCTGGACAAATTGCTGTACGTTTTGCACCAAACTGAGACTGTCAAAAGCATAGAGCTGAAGTGTTATATATGTTGCTATAGTTTGTTCTTGAATTAACAAATTACTGCACAGTTTTATTCCTAGCTACATCTGTCGAACAGCATATTATAGCGACACAAACCTGAACTGATATAGAGTGAAGTGACATTATTTTCTAGGCTGGACATATTGCTGTACTTTTCACTGCAATGTTTAAATTTTGTGTTCTTCGTGTTTGGGTTTAATGGCGTATCGGCATGATTATGTCTATATCAGGCCACTGTCAGATATGTTTATGACTTAAAAAGGTTAAAGAATCTGTAGGATATATTATACAAATATAACACTGTTATGGGCCATATAAGTTGTGCAGTTTCTTTCTGACTGCAAGTGGTCTCTAACAGCACAAAGCCAGAACGATTTTTTGATTGATTGTGCAAGCTATGGTCTATCATGTACAATTTGAACCTGCGACAGCAACTCAACAAGCACAACGCTTGTGCAATACAAAGTTCGAACTGTGTTGAGGATGGGCACATAATAATATTATACAGGATTTTACAACGCATAACCTAGAATATACTTTGTAGGAACCATCCAATCTACGTTTCAAATTTTTCGAACTCTCAATGACAAGCAGAGCACTTAAGTTTATAGAGTATAGTGCTATATCATATGCGTGAAAAATGTTTACCACATTGTAAACCTCAGTACAAGATGGCGTTTCCCTTTGTGTTGACGTTCAACGGCGCATCAGCGGCTATGTTGTATAGCATGGTTTGCAAGGTAAAAAAAAAAAAAACATATTAAAGGACGTGTATAGAATAATACTATGTGGGCGATATGAGTGTAGCCGTAGCACTTTCAAGTTTCGACCACAAAACGGCATCTTACAGCACAAAACCAGGACTGGATCTAGTAAGCGAATTAGATTGCACAAAATAGATTTTGAGTTATGTGTGAACGGACTACAGTAGTGCCCGACATCAAATGTCAAACTAAAGCAATATAAAGTTCGAAGTAGTACGACTTGGCAATACAAAGTTGTTGTTGTTGTTGTTGTTGGTGGTGGTGGTGGTGGTGGTGTTGTTGTTGGTGTTGTTGTTGTTGTTGTTGTTTAAGTGTAGCAAGGAAGGGCACATGCTTACAAGGTTTTCAGCTGCCAACCAAGAAATATATTTTGTAGGAGGCAATAGCTGGATACATCTAAACTGTATCACATTTCTCAAACTCTAAATGCCAAGCAGAGCCTACAACACAAAGCTGAGATTATCGAGTATGTTATATAGTATGGCTGATAAGCGCTTACCACAGCTTCTCAAACTCCAAGTGCAAAGCGATGCTCATTAATGCACGGTAATGATTCAAATTTGGTGGCAGACTGCAATTTCAGTTCGACATCTGAAGATTTCGGTCTTCGATTGCCAAGCAAAACCCAGCAATACAAAGAAAGAGCTGTTCCAAAGTTCAGTCTCCGAATGCCCAGCTGTGGTATTGAAGAGTGAATTCTACCAAGGGAAAGGAAACGGGGAAGAAAGGAAGGTTAGAACTTGTATTTTTATCCCCCCCAATTCCCTTTTTTTCTACAAATTTCCAAATTGCAAAGGTAAACCACAAAAATTCTCACGAACACTAAGCAGCCTCTTAAAGCTGAGATGATTCCACTTTCTTAGGATTGAACAGCTACATATTTTTAAAAAATGAATTACATGTATCTCTTTTGCGCTCTCCCTCTCTCTCTCTCTCTCTGTGTGTGTGTGTGGGGGGGGGGTGATTGTGTGTGTGTGTGTGTGTGTGCGCGTGTGCATGTGCATGTGTGTGTGTGTGTGTATGTGTGTGTGTGTGTGTGTGTGTGTGTGTGTGTGTGTGTGTGTGTGTGTGTGCTTGTCCACCTAGTTATCATCCATGGTCTAATGGACATGGTGACCGTGTGCTATTGCCAGGAATGGGTGGGTTCACTGTTTGCTTGTGTGTCTGGTCACGATCATATGTGTGACTATACTAGTGCATTATTATTCTGGGAGACATTGATTTGCTTACTGAGCATAGAAACGGAGCACATTGTCATGACTGAGATGTAAGCGGGTCGTTCCATAATCCCACTTTTGTCTATTTCCTCTTGGAGATATGCTATATGATTTACCAAAATGTATGGTTCTCGTGAATCAAACACTGCATTCAACTCGAAGTCCCATCGATCATTCATGTAGAAACTTACTAAGGCCTCTGATAGCTAAGGCCTGAATTGGTTCGTACTGCAGGGAACTTTGAGGTTTGCTGCATAAAAAAAAAAACACATTCGTATCATTTTTTAGAGTACTATGCTAATTGGTCATTCATTGTCATTGAAAATGTATAACAGAATAAGTACTGATGAGCACATTGAGACCAGAATTACTAAAGGCTTTTGCACATGATAGTCTGAGCCGAACCCCCCCCCCCCCACACACACACACACCCTCCCCCCTTTTTCTCCCTTTTCTTCTGCCTATTATGGTGCTTGGTTTGGCAAAAGTGCCACGGGAAAGTGTTAACCTGCTGAAAACAACGTATGAAACAATTTTCTCCAGCTCTATGAAAATAATACAAACAAATTCTATGGAGCAAACAGAATAGCAGTTTAGCCAGGTTCTATAAACACATGAAACCAGAACTGCATTCATGTACTTCAAAGCTTCCTGTCACACAAGCGTCTCAAACAATTCAAACATAATATGTAATATTAGATTATATCATATCATCGTTTTGTTTATCATGGACTCGTCTTGAGGCGTGACCACATGGTAGCTGAAATAGTTAAATGCATGACATTACTTGTCTTTTCAATTAATTAAGATGCATCCTATTCCCGAACCTACGAGGCGTCCGATTCCCAAACTTACTTAACCTTTCCCCTGTCCTGTTTCACTTTGCTGTTATACCAATAACTTACACAATAAGTGGCTTTTGGTTGTATTAAGTGTTCATAAAATAGTGAATGTGTTCTACAAAGTAGGTATAGGACCTGGGAGTCTCTGTCACGTGACAAATCATACTGTTGAACAAAGGGAGTATTGATTACCACCACATCTTTTCTTTCTACTCCATGAATCTACAACAAAACCCATAAAAGGCTTATAAATTCGACAACTGCTGAATGTGTCCGTATGAATTTTAGCACACAAAATTAAGTATAAAGATGTGATCTATTTTACTTAAATCCGAAAAAAAAAAAAAAAACCTATTATGTTTGGTGTTATACTTGACGATAATACTTGAATTGTAAACTTGCGAGGATGTTTGACCCCAATGAGGTATTTCGAGATCCGTCACATGACCAAGGAAACGGTGCCCACATGGCTTTGTTTATATGGTACGAGTATCTTGAACGCTCATCTTTGGTCAAGAGCTGCTGCTGTTTGTTGTGGGCAGAGCATGTACATAAATCCGTTGTGAGATCGAAATGTCTCGATCACGTAACCGACTGGTCACATGGCCGAAGAATTTCGCTCATATACTGATTAAAATTTGTGTATGTGCTTAACGCACGACAGACACGTTTTGACGAACGATAAGCTTTCAGAAATGTGGCATCGTATCAACAAGGCCACAATCATGTGACTGGTGTATTCTCGGCCATTCGGATCGTAAGAACAACAACAGCAACAACATTAACAAAAATACCAACAAGAAAGCGAGAGAGAGAGAGAGAGAGAGAGAGAGGGAGAGATAGATAGAGAGAGAGAGAGAGAGAGTAGAATAGTGAGGAGAAATAATACTAGTTTAAATGAGATATTCCTGTCTGTCACATGGCCGAGGGATTGTCCCTCACAGTTAGGTACCCGCGCATGGCAGGCAGCTCTCGGCGAGTGATGAGTATTTAGCTAGGCGTCCCTATAAACAGGCCTGGTAACCGGATTCATTTGAAGGCTGACAACAAATCGTGGCTCTAGAATTAAACTGTTTTAATTGCAACAGCTTCATAACATAGCTGGGACACTTTCATTCAGAGAAGAAGAAACTTCGGTGAGCGAAACTCAGATCGTGTAACTCTTGTTGAACTCTGCGTGCATGGTGCTCACAGATTTAGCGACCTTTTCTTAATTTGGCTATTGTTATAAATGCCTGATACATTTCTCATATTTGAATGCGATGAATGTTTTCGTGTCATTGATCTGTTTAGATTAATTTGTGTCTCATTTTTGCCGAGTTATGATTTGTATGATAAAATCTAGTTGAGGTCAACAATTTGGCCTTTTCTTACTGATTTTTTAAACGGTGTTTTAAATCTGGTGATGTAAACAGTTAGCCTTCAGTGCCTACCTCGGGTGTTCGTAGATTGGGGCTTAACGACACATCAGCAAGAGCACGCCTACATTGTGCCAAACAGGGTAAGATACGTTTACACATCAAGAAGAAGAGAGGAAAAGGAGTGGGACAGGAGACAGGAGCAAGGAAAGGGAGAAGAGATGTCATCCCTGGGACGTCGAATATGGCATTCCATGCGAGACACCCCACAGATAGCAAGTTTTCACCGCCTGCAGGTGGGAGCAAAGAACCTGCTTGTATATTTCGGACCTCCACGGGGGAACCTTGTCTAAGTGCTCAAGCATAAGTCGATCCGTCTCCAGTGCGATCCGGACTGTTTGAGCATTATTTGGTGTAAACTTCAAAATGACTAGCAAGACCATACAGGCATTATTGAAGAAAGAAAAGTGCAGTATTCAAGCATTGAAAAAATGGGAAAGGCGGGGGGGAATCACGTTTAATATGTAAAACGAGGAGCAAAAAAAGAAACAATTCAAAAACTTATCTTGATAAGATATGAAATATTTTATAACATGATGAATTTGTCACGATCTACTATTGCGTAGGTTTTATAAACAAAAGAATAAAGAGTAAGGGTGATTATTTATTTATTTATTTATTTTTTATTTATCTATTTATTTATCCATTTATTTATTTATCTATTTATTTATCTATTCCAGTGTTTGTTCGTGCGGTAGGGCTGATTTATATGTAGATTCATACATCTAGTATGGAATACAGTTTATATAACCTATGCAACTGTTTTCTTCTCTCTGTTTTTCTTTTTCAGATCACTGTCTTTGCTACCTACGCCTGCAGTTTTTCCTCAGTGTGGCTAATAGTTCTGGTATCACATGAGAACTATGTGCGCATAGCCCGTCCGCACCAAGTGAAGATTTATTGCACACCACGGCGTGCACTCATCAACATCATCGCCGTCTTCGTCACAGCCATCGTCGTCTATCATTTCCATCTATGGACGACGAAAGTGGTTGAGGATGATAATCATGAGATGATGTGCATGGCCCTGGCAAGGTGAGATTGTGGTATGACCCATGAACCGGCGGACTGATAGACAGACAGACAGACAGACAAACAGATAGACGGAGTGTGACAGACAGGCGAGATAAGCAGACTGAAAGACGGATGGATAGACTGATGGATGGATGGATGAATGGATGGATGGATGGATGATGGATAGATGGATGGATGATGGATGAATGATGGATAGATGGATAGAAGAATGTTGAATAGATGGATGGAATCAGTATGGGCTATATGCCGTCTGCTTAGCTGTGTGCTGTCTTAATAACTATTTATCTCTACTATGTGAAATTGTTTACACAATTATAAACTGTATGTATACAGAAGTATTAAACATACACAAATGTGTGACATATTTATTTCAGTGACAGTTCTGTCATATCTCCACAATTCATTTTGTGATACCTTCACAATGATATGATACGCAAAGGATTACAGTAAATCTCCAGAGGCTTATGATAAGTAGAAGGATCTTTCTCTAAAGACCAATACTTGGTGGAACAAGAAGAAGTAAGGTGGGGTGAGCCAAGCATTCTAAGTCCTTGGAGCGAAACGTCTCGGCTATTGACCAAAAAATAAGATTCCGGAGACGAGGAAATTGCTGTCGGTAAGGGACAGAATAAGGAAGCTGTCGAGTTTCATTAACCACGACCGGAGGTATAGAATGATCGATGAAAACCAAAACAGTCCAATCCCCAGTCTCTCCTACCTGGCTGTCAGTTTCTTCTCAGATAACAGTCTTTCAAACTGAACCCCTCACCCCGCCTCCCCGACTATTTTTCTCTGATAAATCTTGACTTCTGTGTCATTCTATTGATTTTTGTAGTCATCATCATCATCATTTTACAAAAAGATATTTTAAAATTAAGATGACTGTCCACTGGCAACTAATCAAATACATCAAAAAAGTGGAAAGACAAGGCAACGGAGAGATTAAGACCTTTTATCGCGTGTCTTTCTTCGATTCATTTGTCTGCTTCAGTTTCCGTTTCAACAGTTCTAGTAGTATTTAGAACGAATGTAATGTATAATATTGATGATAATATACCTTATATATATAGAAGATTTTGCCTCAAAACTATTACCAATTACATTTTAGGAAAATGGAGGGGAGTGTCATAACCAGGAAGCACAATGCAGGATGGGGGTAGGGGTTTGGGGGGGGGGGATTAGGACTTGCATTATTTCGTCTTTTATGTTGAACACCTTCCATCGAAATTAATTATCATCATCATCAATATCATCATCATCAAACTGATATCATTGATATATCATCATCATCATCAAAAATTTCCTCCTCCTCCTCATCATCAACAACTAGATATAATTTTTGGTTTCAGAGTGGATGTGGATGACGTAGACTAGGCAGGGAAGGCAAAGACTGAAACATTAAGGCTATAAAATCAGTTACAGGCTGGAAAACAAACTAAAGAAGGCCGGGCCTTAACTCCTCTACGTATCCGCCAGCCAATCATATTGACTCATTCACGCCCAGAGAATGAAAGCCACGTGTGTCTGCCTTACTAATCGCTGCTCATAGCGGGAAAAACGCAAAATCCGCCGTTTCTTTCTCACTTCGGCTACGTGAAAATGATGGTGAGTATGACTCGGAAATTTCAGTCTCGGCGCGACTCATAAAAATGGAAATTTGGCGCGGAGGTTATGACTCCGGATTGACTCACAAGAGTGTTTAGGTTTGTTTCGTGGGAAACGAGCCGTTTTCTCACTTTGTATAGTTAGCTGGTTGCATTTGTTCTTTTTCCTTTTTCTTTCTTTCTTTTTTTTTTTTTCATTTCTTTCTTTTTTTTTTTTTTCAATTCTTTCTTTTTTTTTTTTTTTGATATGTGTGTGCTTTTGTGTGAGCTGTAAAATTTTCGTTCTATTTTGTTTCTTTTCTTTTTTCTTGTAACCGTCATTGCTTTTATTTATTATCATTATTATTATTATTATTTGTTTATTTTACTTTTATTCTATCTTTTTATTTTGTCTGATATTATTCATTTATTATTTTTTTTTTTTTTCATTTCTTCCTTTGGAAATTTCAGCCATACCTTAACGAAAAACAAGAATAAATGAAAGTCGAAAACAAAAGCAAGCAACAACAAAATACCAGAAGGCTAATACAGATGCCAACCCTCGCGGTGGAGAGAGATCGAATTACGAGGTTAGATCATAGATCACCTAATCGAGGTTTGTGTAGGCAATGTATTGTGGGTGTAAAGCCAGAATATCGTCTTACAGATTTGGCTCCTTATGTACTGTTGAGTGTGAGAATAACGTGTTAAAAATAGCAGCTAGCGTATTTTTAAGGACAAGAAAAAAAGTTAGAACACGGTGTGGGGTATTTGAACAATTGTGGTGTTCAGAATGAACTGAAATGATGAAGACGACAGGATCACAGTAAAATTATTATGTCTAATGCCAATTTGAACTTTTAAGACGAATTCTTGTTTCTTTTCTAGGAAATGATGTTCAAGCCTGGGTATATCTAGGGAAAGTGGATTCTTGTTCATTTTCTCACTGAAGCAATATGCAATGAAAAGATTAGAATTCTTTACCACGCTTCTCTTTCTTCGATTCTTTTATCTCCTTCACTTTCCGTTTCAACAGTTCCAGTTGTATGTAGAACGAATGTAATGTATAATATTGATGATAATGTACATAATATATATAGTGAAGATATTGGCTCAAAACTGTTGCCAATTACATTTTAAGTCAAAATGATATAGGGGACTGTCATAACTAGGAAGCACAGTACGGGATGGGAATAGGGGTTGGGTTGGGGGGGGGGGGGGAGGGGAAGGGAGGGAGTAGGACTTGCATTATTTCGTTTTTTATGCATCAACACTTTCCATCGAAATTATTGTGCTCTGCCTCATCATCCTGAAGAATATATATATTTTTTTAACTTATTATTTTTTTCTTTAATATCCACTTTTAATTGTAGCTATTGATACTCTCTTTCTCGCTCCCTCTCTCCTGTTTTTTTTTTTCTCTCCAACTGTCGTTCTCTTCCTCTCTCTCTTTCATTCTCTCTCCACTCCTTATTCCTCCCCAACCATTCTCTCCCTCTCACTTTCTCACTGTGTGATTTTTTCTTTCTTTTTTTTTTTTTTTCATAATTATGTTTCTTGTCTCTCACTCCCACTCGCGCTCTCTCTCTCCGTTTCTGCTTATTAAAGTTTAACTACCCTTCGTCTAGCTATCTCAGACAATAGTCATATAATAGAAGACAGCAGCTGCAGGCCGACGCCATGATTCCTGTCTTGTACAGCCTTGCGCCGCTGGCCCGATCATGTGACCGCCTTACTGACTTGATCATGTGACCCAGCCATTAGAAAGATGACACATCGCCAGTGGGCCAGACAAATGTGCCTGTGCAGGCCTCCGTTCTTGTCGGGTCAGGGATGCCGTGTCTGGCAACAAATAGCCTGGCTGAAATTTCGAACGCAAATATTTATTTATTTATTTATTTATTTATTTATTTATTTATTCAGTGTTGTTTATTTATTTATGTATTTATTTTATTTTATTTACTTATTTATTCATTTCTTTAATTTGTTTACCAGTTGTTTTTTTATTAATTCATTATTCATTCATATTTTTCTCGTATCTATTTATTTATTCTAGACAGGAGAAGTAACAGAAGAACAAAGCAAGATAAAACGAAACGAAATTAAAAAGAAGAAGAAGAAGAAGAAGAAAGAAAGAACAAAAAAACAATGAAAGAGAGAGAGAAAGCAGAAGAACGAAAGATGAAAAACGAAAAAATAAAAGAAACACTAAAAAAAAAAGAGAAAAGAATAATGGATAAGATAAAGAGAGGAAAGAAAGAAAGAAAGAGAGTAAGAAAGAAAGAAAGAAAGAAAGAAAGAAAGAAAGAAAAAAAAGAAAGAAAGAAAGATAAAAAGAGAACGAAAGAAAGATGAAGGATAGAAAAACAGTGGAGAAAATGTGGCAAAAAGGGCAGAAAGACAGAAAAAAAAGAAATAATTGTAACAAAAACGAAGAACAACAACAAAACAAAGTAAACAAAGTAAAAAATAAATAAATTAGTCAAAGGTAATGGTAATAAGCATCCTTGGATTTCTTCGACTGTCATAACCTTGGCTACCTCAGATCTCCTAGAGCTAATGATGCCAGCTAGTTGATTCATTTTCTTTTATTGTTGAACTTTCTCGAATTCTGAGACTCCTGTCTGATCAATGCCCAATTTGACCTACTTTACGGCAGGCAGCTTTTTATCCTGAGAAGTCAAGACGGGTGGTCTGCCTTCTTCATCCTTTCTACTCCTTAAAGCATTAGGGAAAGGAGAAGTAGAAAGAATCCACATCTGATTATCCCATGCATTTTCACTCCAAGATTTAACCCCAAGAGGGCCAATAGAAAAGAGCCATTGAAAAAAAAAAAAAAAATCCAGCTAGGTATAAGTATTGCAAAGAAGAAGAAGAAGAAGAAAAACTCACTTTTTACTTGTCACTTGAAAGACATGAAGCAAAAATTTATGAAAATATTATAACCATAAAAAAAAATAAATAAATAAATAAATAAATAAATAAAAAATAAATAATCACTTGGTGAATTTTTCAGAATTTGGTGTTTCTCATGTTTCCAACAAATGCACACACAAAAAAGTGATTTTTTTCCCCCTTCTCTACGATGCTCCTCTTGTTCCTCTTGTACTTGGCAAAGAGAAGAAATTTAGCCGACGGCCAGAAGGGCTCAATGCTATGGTGCCAACCAATGTTTCTGAAACCATGTTTATTTACTTTACTACTTTTATTGCTTTTTGAAGCATGCGAAATTGAACAATGAACAGTCTAAGAAATATTCATCATACTTTGAAAATGTTATTTGGTGATTATGATTTTCTTGATTCACAATTTTCTGTTCACGAGTTTAAAAAAAAAAAAAACAGAAACAAAAGTGCTTTTTTTTTTTTTCTTCTTAACAATACTTCTTATACCTGAACTGCGAAGCAAAGAGAAGTAACTAAGCTGGCTGAGAAAAAACAGCAACAACAACAACAAACATGAAGCTCATTGTGTAATAAATACGGTATGATTTTATTTTATTTTATTTTATTTTTTAAATAATTCGAATGCAAATAACAGCGAATGAGTCTGAACATATCTGCTTCTTTACACGTCTGTGATTTAAACATTTTTCTCATCTCGACACTTTTAAGGCTAGATCGTTTCTCTCCCCCTCTCTGAGTGTGTTTCTCCCTTCTCCACCCCCCTACCCCACACACGCACACAAACAAACACATCCGCCTCCCCATTTAACACGACCTTGACATGACATGACATTGATATGTCCTTTGTTGATATTGACCGCCCTGTGCTGTGGCATCTCGCTGGCTCCGTAACGATGTCAGAACAAAACCATGGGAACGCTATAGGTTTTTTTTTTTTTTTTCAGATTTTTTTCTTTTGCTAATTGGAAGTTCAATGACCGGTTCACAAACAAAATTAAAAAAAAAAAAAAAATGAGAGAGAGAGAGAGAGAGAGAGAGAGAGAGAGAGAATGCACGTTTCAGCTCAAACTTTACTCGCTCCACCTCCCCGTTCCTCACCCTCCTTCTACTCCTCCTCCATCCAATTATCCACCCACGCCCATATCTCACTCCTACTCTCTCTTTCCGTCTCGCTCTCTCTCTCTTCACTTGCTCTGCCTCCTTCCGCCCTGCTCTTTGATCTCCTCCTTCTTTCTGTCTGTCTCTCTGTCTGCGCCTCTCTCATTAACGGTCTCTCCATCATTCTTCTTTTCTTTGACTGATAATCAGTTTGCCTATATATCTATCTCTGTCTCTCTATCTCTCTACGTGACGAGCTATCTGTTTAACAGACTATCCGTCTATCTGCCTGTCTTTCAGTTTTCCCGTCTACGAGTCAACCTGCTTGGCCTTCTGTGTTTGATCTACCTATCTGTTTACCTATCTTTCTTATTCCTAATTACCAATGACTCAAGCCCTAATCATTATGATTCATAATTACTTAACAAGCCCATCTGCTCGATCTCTATGTATTAACTGGTAAACAGGGCCATGTCCATGTTCCCTAGTCTATGATCTTCCGTTGACACCTCCCTTATTGACGTGTTCCTTTCACTGACGTATCAATAGGACGATGATTCGGTCTCTGTGACGTGGTCTCGATACCAATAACGCATTTTGATTCCCCCTCCCCCCCCCCGCCCCCCCCCCACTCTCCCCTCTCCCTTCCTTAACTACAATCCCACTTCCATCCCTGCCCCCTCTTCATTGGCTTCATCAATGGACTTCCTATTTAGAGTTCTGTCACCCCCTCAATGTCCACCTGTGCTTGAACATATTACTTACCACCATTCCATCAGTGTAGGACTAACACTGTTGATTTGCTCAAACTGGCCACATGTCACGATGTTCACTCAGAGGTGACCTCAGGTGGCAGAGGTCAAATATGTTTAGCAGCCTTCACCTTGATCTGTTTTATAGGGCAATTTTGTATTGTCACATTTACTCTTGGGGGGTCGTAGGAGCCGAGTGGAAGTCGTGGGTTCGAGTCTAGAATATGCTATCGAGGGAGGGATGGGGTGGGGTTTGGGGGGGGGGGGGGAGATTAAAAAAATTAAAAACTGTCTTTTTCTAGCGACTCAACGGTCCTTTGGCTTCCTCTGGATAGGAAATCTCGACGTCTAGCCTTCCCGGATAAAAGTGAATATATTGCCGCGGTCCCGTGTGTACGTTACCCCTGTTAAAGAATTACTGGCAGTTCAAAAGATTGCTAAAGAGTAGGCTGAATGCCGCTGTCCTGACCATATAAAAAGTCCAAATTTTTATTCCCCCCCCCCTCAAAAACAAACAACGAAAAATAAAAAAAAAAAAAGGCAGCCACTTAAAGG
>JBCAUA010622821.1:0-15983 GCA_038406235.1 Peronia verruculata
TCGAAACAAGTGGTGAACACAGCATATAGGGAGGCCCGTATGATCCATACATAGCATTATCTCACTTTTTCAGAAACCTGGAGTTACTAGGTTTTACCACGGCACGGTAGCAATTGCCTCTTGCCATCTAAAACATTGTGTCCATATGCTAAATAGACTGGATGACCTGATAAATCAGCATTTACTCTCTTCAATTCTCTCAGCTACGCAACTTACAGTAATGATAATGTCGAATGTGGTTCTCCCAGAAGAATTTGGAACTGAACACCCAGTCACAACCATTTTCTCCACAGAGGTAAATGTTCTCGTTTTTGACATCTGGCAGTTTGATTGGCTAAAAGAGAAAGATGGTGTATGATGTCATGACAAAAAAAACAAACAAAATCCTCAATATTGTTACCCTTTTGTTTTCAGTGACTGCTTTCCCAGTGAGATAGGAAGGTTGGAAAGTCTTCCTTCCCCATCATTCACTAAGAAAGATTTATGGCCAATTTGTTTCTTCCAGTGTTACGTTTGTGTGTTGAGCATAACTTGTGTTGGCCAGGTGACATTTAAACCTTCAAATAACCTTTAAAGCAAACCTGCTGGATTTATGGAAGTATTACCTTAAAATGCACACAACAGGCTATTGTTCTCTCTGATAAAATTGCTACAAGAGACAGAAGTGTGAATCAGAACAAATCTTCATAACACTTATTCTGCAATTAAAGAAAAGGACAGAGTTCACAGCATGAATATCCAGCTGTGACTATCAGAATATCCAACAACATTCATATTACTTTCTCGGATGATTCAAACTCAAAGATAAAAACTTCAGCAGATGCTGTACCTTCTAATAACATTTGTCTAAGTATCACTTGTTATATAAATCAGAAAGATTTTTATTCATTCTCGCTACATTAGCTAATGAACAAGACAAATATTTTAATCACTGTCTTATTTACCTGTGGGAACTTGACCATTAGAAGTGGATTTGCCAGAATTTCTGCTAAATCTGCAATATCTGCTTTGCTGTAGGATGTGGAATCTCTGTCAAAATCGTTCATGTCCTGGTCCTGATGTGAACTCAGAACCTCTGCATTCTGACTATCTGAAACATCGCCCGTGTCTAATCTAGTTTGAGACACAGTCACAGACATTTCTGAGACTTCAGTTGTAGGAATACTTAAGCTGTGTTCTAGTTCTCCTTCAATAGCCTGTTCATTTACCGACTCTGATGTTCCTTGTAAAGGATGCTGACTGCTGTCATCGCTGATTTGATGGTGGTCAGTTGCATTCCTCACTGACACATTCGCTGAGGTATCATTATTGTCATAACCTGTGCCCCTGCTATTTAGTTGGGATTCCATTCTCAAGGGTGTCAACACAATCTGGGGGATTCGACTGTTGATTTTTACCAATGTAAGTGATGCAACTTTCTCAGCTATCCTCTCAGCCACAGGAGGTAGTTTTTTCCTGGAGTCAGAATCTGTGATCGAAATTAATCATTTTAACATCAGTTTTTATTCAGTGCATGTGGGACACCAAACAAACAAATCCATGATCACATTCAAGTTTTCACATTTATGTACTATGTTTGCAAATTAAATAAAATGCTATGATGTAAACTGTATGAGTTACTTTCAAATTACAGAATTGTAATGACTAAAGTGATGCAGCAAGCTCATACACTTGTAATAAAAGCAAGACACGAACATTAAATGTTTTCTATACATAAAAAGTGATGCCCACATCAAAAATCTACACATAACTGTCCTACATGAACATACCATGTCCATTACCTATAGGTGTGTGGGGTTGCAGATCAAACTTACCAGGTTGGCAATATGCATTCTTGTCCTCATCTGAATTAGTTTCATCATCTGAGAATTGACTTTGGCCCTCCACTTTCCTGACTGATCTGGCAACTCCTCGCTGGATTTTTCTAATGCTGTCAAAAGTCTTGTCCACAACACTGTAGCAGTGCTTGCAGATATAACTGCGATCTCGCTTTGTCTTGTTTTCATCGCACAGGGCCACAAATTTCTCTCTGCCTATGAAGGCCACAAATTTAGTTTCAAATTTGGCCATGAATGGGCGAGTACCACCAAACATAAACAATCTCTCTTCTCCTCTACGGGCTGTTTTGCACATCAGGCACACAATTGGTGGCCCTTTTTCAGGTGTGATATAGTCCAATTCTTCACCCATGGTCGTGTGTCTCTGTTAGATAAATAAAATTGTAATTTTAAGACTACTGCATTAGTTAAAAACTTGTCATAAAACAAAAAAACACTCTTGTGGAATCTAAGACAGATTTGTTTCTTTGGCACTATTAAAAAGTACACTGCTTGCAAACTGAAATTTTTGCCTCGGACAGCAGAGTGACCATAATTTGGAATGGAAAAATTCATGGCGGTTTCAAGGTTTCAAGGATGGACACACACACAATTCCAGTTGCAATTTGAGGGCAATATTGCATCCACAAATGAGTTGTTCACCACAATTTTCTTTTATCCACTTTATTTCTGAAGGGGTGGGGTAAGTGCAGAGCACCTTGACTGCCCTACACCTACAGAATTTACAGCATGGTCCCTAGGCCTAGTTAGGAAAGGTAATGCATGACAAACTACACAGATTTCAATAATTATCAAATTCTCACAGCTTTGGGATGTTTGAGGATGACTAGCATACTTACAAATAAGCTTAATAATGATAATTTGATGTGCCATGCATCAGCCTGTATCCATGACCAAAAGGGGGTTTCCCTTCTCTGTCTATGACGTATGCAGCACTGAACAACAACGCTTTCGGGAAATAAATGAGTAGAATCTATGAAATAATATCACAGTTGTTCAACTATCCAGCCTACACAAACAAATTAGATAATTTGATGATCCATGCATCAGCCTAGTCAGATTCCTTTTATTTTTTAATTTTATAACCTTTACCCGTGACCGACCAAAAGGGGGCTTTCCCTTCTATGACGTGTTTAAACCAGCAGTTCGATCTGAATAAAGTTTTAGGAAAATAAATAGAGTAGAATCTACGATAGAATATCACAACAGTTCAATTATTCATATTTTACAGTTTCGCGTAGTTTTCTTGGATATAGATCTATTTTCCCCCCTTTATCGATGCACTTTGAAGGAGACTTCAAAATTCGGCCAAGAAACGCGTCCCTTGTACTAATGTAGGGTAGGCTAGATCTTAACTAGATCTAGACTTCTAACTGCCAAGCAGATGCACGTGTTTTTTTGACACAAAATAGTGGATAAATTAATCTTTTATCACTCTGACGTTATATGCCTACTTAAAATGACTTCCATGCGTTTTTTCTTTAAATTTACTCACACATGTGAACCCTTCTCTCGATTAGATACCTCCAGGTCCAACGATTGCCGTGAATGGCCAGATTTTTCAGACTTCATGATCAAACGGCGTAAACTTGAAGCCTAATTTAATTAATTCGTTTGACAAATGTTAATTTTTCTTAGCACGTTTATTGAGTGGGTAATTTAACAATCATGTAGATCTAGTTTGACAAGCTTGTCAATGAATCATGTGTAAATGATGCTGACAATTGATATTGCCAATGAACAACTGCTCCTCAGGAGCCTAGTTAGATCATATTATGTGATTAAATAATGTATTAAGTATTTTTGCTGCCCCTCTTCATGCTCCTTGGATGATATTACAAAATATGAATGCGTTTGTGCCAAGCCATGTACACATTTTTATTTTTCTGTGTCCACTAGACATCTTCATCGAGTTAACCTCCTCTAGCTCCTTCATATCTGATGTTCCTCCGTATGTTTACACTATTACAGTAATTACAATAACAAACCGGCATATGTGAATGATGAAGCGATGTCGATATGTTCTTTTACTACACAATGTATAATTAATTTGTAATTTGAGGGTATGGTTGGGGGGGGTGGGGGGTTAGGATTATGCCTGTAAAAACAAATCCTTTAGCGCTTAATATTAGATCTAACTGCTCGTATTTTGTATGTATAGTAGCCGAGGTGTTGCAACAGGTAGTTTTGTTGTTGTTGTTGTTCGGTGATGTTTCGGTTACCATGGAAATGGCAGCCATGCAAATAAATAAATAAATAAATAAAAGCAAAAATCGGACTTTTACAGCTGTATATTTCTTCATTTTCCTCTCTTTCTTTCTTTTTTTTTTTTTTTCTTTTCTTTCCTTTTCGCTCAGAACGATAGATGTCAAAACATTTCAGACAAAATGCGATATCAAACCTGATATGAGAATAATTACATGACAGTCCTAGTTCATATTATATAGACCAAGATTGAAGAAGTAATTATCGATAATCTCCTAAAATTATAACACTTATAGACACACAAAAGGATTATTTCAGGTGTATCACCCCCTCCCCCTTTCCCCCAATAAAGGCTGGGAATGGATTTTGGTGTTTTGTTTGCTAGTAAGTTGGTCAATACAATCGTGTTTAGGCCAAAAAAAAAAAAAAAATTTATGTGATATGCCGATGATACTCGGCTTAAGTTATACGGGAAATATATGACAGAGGAAAAAAAAAAAAAAACGACGACAAAAAATAGTATCTAGGCTATTTAGTCATTGAAAAGACATTTGATAGTTAAGACAAAATTACTCGGAAAATTTAATGACACAAGTGAATTACAGGCATTATTTAGGGGAAAAGGCAAATTTCAAACATTTCTACTGGGAGAAAACATGATAAATATATAAACAGATCAATAAATTAATAAATAAATAAAAATAACTCAATAATCAAGTAAATAAGTAAATAAAATAAATAAACATACATAAATAAATCTATAAATATTATGATGATACTCCCCAAGTTTATTTATTTATTTATTTTTTTTTAGTTACAGTTTATTTTGCTTTTTTGTCGCATATGGATAACTACATCACCCTTTGCTGTTAACGTGATAATGTTCGTGTTTTACAGCTTTACCTTCATTTCCTTTACAGGACATTTTTGTAGTATAAATATGTTATAAATGGTGCACAGTGGTCACAAATACCCTTTCATGCTAGAATTCTAGACGCGACGATCATACTGTGCAACAAGCTATGTCTTGCCTAGGGCTGTCATTATGTTATCTGCTATTTGTTCATCTCTAGGAGTACACGTACCTGTAATATTGCATGTATTTATATACATGTCTATGTTGGTCCAACGAATGACAAGGGAACGATACGACCACAAACTGATTCTCTATATATTGTGTACTGCAATTCTCTGCCCCAAAAATACACAGAATAAAACAGATACTTTGACTATACTACTTTCATTAAGCCTAAAGCAAATAAACTTATTCCTATGGTGTCAGTATAGAAACTCTGACAGTCGGCCAGTTTTTCCTGACACTTTCAGGATTAATACTGGTGGACAGCCTAAGGCTCTTTTTAATCAATAAATGAATGATAGATCAGTGAAGACACATTACAACGGTATGCATTCTGTACTTATTCATTGTTTGTTATGTGTTATTGGCCTTTGGTTGATATGTATTTATGTCATTGTTCTACAGCATGAAGGTGCATTTGGTATGATTGTTGATTCCTTTAGAGTTGTCGTAGTTTTTGGATTATCTCATACCTACAAAACCAAGACTAAAGCTGTCCAAAGATATATGCATTACACAGAAGTTGGTCCTGCAGTATAGGCTCCACATTATTTCAGTACTGTTGGAACTGCAAAGATCAGGAGCTCCTGACATAACAGCCAGATCTATGGCGTGAAAAATGAACCAAGCTTTGATAAAATACAATGAAAATAAAAATCAAATTCGAATGGTCATTTCTCCACTAATCTGCACTGTTGTTGACAAACTAATAAAAAAAATCTACGCCATACAAACATGGGACTGAATAATTTAGACTGCTGAGGAACGTGTAACTCTGATACATGGGGGTGTCTGACAAGGAAGTTCCTGCTAATGAAATGGATGTGAAGGACAAGTTCCCCCCCCCCCCAACTTAATCCTTTAGTTGTTTCACAGACCCCGGCCATAGAGTAGATAATACCAATAGTAACAAAGACACAATGACATTTAACATTTGTCAGTTTTGGTCATCATAACAATTGGCCTAAATACTAGCAGGGTGGTACCTAAAAAAAAGAAAAGAAAAAAAAAAGGAGCTCAGGATTTCAAACAAATAAAAGGGTCATTTGTCAGCTGTCAAGATCAATTGTGCATAGTTATCATCATTTGCAATACAGCTGTATTTCAATTACAGCTTCACAACACATATGGCGCCAGCACTTTCCTGACAAAACAGTCGCACATGTAACTGTAGATAAGACTGTGATAAAAATTGTCCTTTTATTCTCCATTCTCAGGATCATACATGTTTTAAGTTATGTAAGTTGAAAAGATTGTGACAAAATAAAGGCAATGGACAGAAACCGGCATAAAAGCAACCAAAAAGTAAACATCTAAAATAAGTGTATCAGTTTTTTTAAAATGAAATGCACAGTCTTTGTCCATAGGGTACATATTCCTCCACATCAGATTTGTTCCTCAATATGAATAATTTAATAATTCTATGACTAATGTGTGCACAGCAATACATGTACTTCACCTTACTTTCCACACAAAATCACATTGGTGTTGTACTGTACAGAAACCTATTTGATGGTAAAAATTTAGCTTTTTCTAATTAAAAGTGAATCTTTGAAAATTAATTCTTATTATCCATTTTGTGTATGTTACAAAGCAGTCATACTTACTTTTGTTACAAAGAATGGTCATAGGTTAGCTTTCATATGTGAACTAACTACTATCTGGTGAGTTTTCCCAGACCACTACAGATCATAACTGTAAACAAACATTCATATGTACCATAATAATTTTGGGACAAAAAAGAAATATGTACAGCACATAAATATGAAAAAGGCAGGAACAGCCATTATTTACAAACTATACAAAAGTTACATCCCATCTTTCCTCTTAAGTAATTGATGCAACACATTTCGAGAATGTTTTCAACAATGTGCACATCTCTAGTAAAGGCCAGCATATCTTTCAAACCACGGAAAACATGTTCCCATTTGCTTCTACTAAGCTCTGAATAGATGATTATCTATTTTTGTGTAATGTGTTCAGGAAATGAAATGATTAAACATCTAAAATGTCAGCCTCCAATGTGATGAAGCATACAAACTGATCATTTTCATATAACTGATGATAGACAAAACTGATTTATATCATCAATGAAAACAAAGAAGACAGCAGTTGTACATGAATTTAAAATTAATTCAAGGCAGTAAATTCCAGGAAGATGTTGTTTTGAACTGTCATACCTCAAGAACATTGAAAACTACATGTATATTGCATACAGATGATGCCATTCACTGTCCATATATATGGAGTGTGTGAGTTGTATTCAGCTAGGGTGAAAAAGAACTGTACTAAAGATTTTAGTTGTACTGGTATGTTGACAAAAATCATTGTATTCTTATATGTCTATGCAGTGGGTAACGCATTTGGGAGAACGCTTCAATGGTTCTGGCCAGTATCCTTATACTTATAGCACCCAATAAAATTATTTTCTTTGCTATCCGCACATGGCTACAGCCTTGCTCAAACACATATAACACTTTTTGTCTTCATTTACTGTTTACAAATAGCTGCCATTGCTTTAGACAGACACACATTTCTGTTAGTCAAAATAGTTGAAATTAAGTGAGGACATAGAGAAAGGGTTATTTTTACATATCTCAGGTTTGCCCAGTATTGGTTTATACACACAGCTCAAGCAAATGGCGACTGTACTGATATTATATAATACAAGTTGGCAGGTCTGGAAATCTGGCCTGACGGGAACTTCCGGGGACTAACGGTCTCCAGATAGGATGGCGTCTGCTAGTCAATCCTAACTTAGGTAAGCACAGATAGCAACAATAATATGTACATATGTATGTAGATCTAATTATGTTGTTTATGAGGCACATTCATCTAGGTTATTGCTCACAGTCCAGACTGGTGTAGTATGCATTTATAATATGCATGTGTAATGTAAATAACTGTAAGTAGATTGCATTAAGTATTTGCTTTGTGGACAAAATGCTGAATCTTGAAGTGTCTCCCTAAATGCAATAAATAATGGTTTTGAGGATATGATTTACAAGAATGTACATACTTATCCTTCACAATGGAGAATATCAATGAGTTACCTACCCCTTGTTCTATGTGTAGCACATATGTTTCACTTTGATCACATAGGTCCAAGGGCTCATAAGCGTTTCAATTTAATGAATGCAGTTTAAGGCTCAAAGAGAATTTAACAGTACATTTGCCTCATATAATATTTTACCTAATTTCGTACATTATGTAGAACAGTAGATGACTAAAAGTAAGTCTGTTGGAAAACAAATAAATTACAGAGGACAACCTAAGTAGGTAAAATGATATACAAAATATTTGTAATTGACCTGATCAACTTTACATATAATTTAATATCACTCGATACAGTATCTCTGCTTAAATGTGTATATTTGAGTTTGGTACAACAGTTCAACAAGGATAAGGAATATTCACTTTGGTCCTTTGTAAGTAGTATAAAAATGAAACAGACAGACTATGGTTATGCACTTTGTATTCAGTGAGCATGTATCAGTGAATCACTGTTGCTGGACTGGTCTGTCACATAGAATGATATAGTTATAATAGGCTGGATCAACAACGATAGTGTCAGGAGCTCCAAAGTTCTGTCTCATGGCCCGGGCTGCTTCTTCTACCTCCATTACATAAGACTGGGGTGGTAAGTCTGGCATCATCATGTTGCTCATATCTGAAATAAGATGACATTGTTTTTACACAACTGGTCTCTCTTTGTTTCTCTCTATCTATCTGTCTTTCTACTGATCTATTCTTTACTATAAATCTACAGCAAAAACCCATAAAAGGCCGATGGACTCAAAAACTGCTGAATATACCCATCTGAAATTTGGCACACATAACTGTTGCATCATTAAGATCTGAGTTTTACTTGCATAAAGCTAAAAAAAACTTGATATGGTTGACATTATTTTCAAATGGTGACAATAATTGAATGGTAAATATTTGAAAGGGTGTTTGATCTGAATTGTACATTCGACAGGATGATACATTAGCTTATTGTTCTTCTAACTCTGCTCGAAGAGCATCCAAAACAACAAACACGTTTTCTTTGAGTAAAATGTTCAGCTAATCATCCAAATGACCAACATTGAGGTGTGCAATTTTGCAATACACTTTGAGTGGCAGGGCAGTATCGGTTTCACCTATATTTAACAAATCTCCCATGAAGGCCATGGGATCTCTACTAGTGTCTATTGATCCATCTATATCTGTTTGTCTGCCTGTTTGTCTCAAAATCTGTCTATCTGTTATTTTTGTGAAAAACACACAGACACATAGTTAGGTAGACTGACAGATATTGATGTCAGGCAGAAACAATTCTCAAAATGAAAAGTGCTAATTAACTGACAAAGTCATGAAAAATAATTTGAATACAATTAACTAAATGTATGCCTCTCTGAGGCAGAGTTTTGATATTAACACAAATGTTTTGCTCTCCATATCCCTCATACTATTTCTTTAATGCCTTGTGTGTGAAAAATGTGGAATACTACAGAGAGAATGAAACAAATTGGGGTAGATTACTACATAATATCTATCATAATTTCTAATTTTCTAGATTTTTGAACTATTCAACATGATCTTGATCGATCTTATGAATCTTATTCGTATCAATCTGCTGAATTACGGATTATTTTTTCTTCAATACTATTTAGACTCATATCAAGTTTTTACTTCAAATATGACATTATATTAAATAGGCACTTACACTGCTGGGGTGCTCCTTGTTGTGATATTGGCTGTGACATGGTCTGAGGCTGTGGTTGTGGGAGCTGCTGAGCTATAGGCTGTGAAAGTGACTGAGGTAATGACTGAGGTAGTGACTGCTGCAATGACTGCGACATTGACTGAGGCAGGGGGTGGTGTGTGGGCTGTGACAGGGTTTGGGCTATTGGCTGGGGCAAAGTCTGAGCTACTGTCTGTGTTCGGGACTGGGCAATGGAGAGTGGAACTGACTGAGTCAGAGAGTGAGGGATCTGAGGGATAGTTTGACCTAAGGACTGTGGGGCTGGCTGACTCAGTGATTGGGGAATGGACTGAGGGAGGGATTGGGGAATTATCTGGGCCAATGCTTGGGGAATGATTTGGGGCAAAGATTGAGGTATGCTTGGGGGAATGGTTTGAGGCAAGGTCTGCAGCGGTGGAGGAGGCGGCGGAGGAGGTTGTTGTGTTGGCTGTGACATCAAGAGTTGTGGACCCTGGGGTGCTAGCTGATGCACTGTTTGTTGATGCTGCTGTTGCTGCTGCAGTTGGTGCTGTTGCAGTTGGGGCTGCTGTTGTTGCGGCTGTGGTTGCTGTAGATAACCATCACTGGTTGCCGCAGGCTTGGGATTCTCAGGTTCAATCTTACACCTGTGTTTGCTGACACGCAACTTGTAGACTTTACCGCACTGTGTACATAGATGACTGGGTTTGCTGTGAGTTGTTTGATGAGCCTTCAAAGAGCCAAGCTCTCTAAATGCTTTGCCACAACCTTCTTCTGGGCATAGATATGGAAGATCTGGAGAAGAAACATACATAAAGAAGTGTAATGTCAACTTAAAATTAATAATAATAAGAGAGCACTTAAATAGCACTTAATTCCTATCCAGTACAGATTCTAAGTGCTTTACAATCTATCATTCCCCTGACAGACCTAATAGAGACATGTAAATTCTCAGCTTGCTGGGAAATAAACTGCCTATTTGGTGGTTAATCTTCGTGAATCTATTGATAGCCCTCTCTGTCTATAAACTTGCCACTACTTTCCAAAAGTACATGTCTAGCACAAACATTCAGATAAATAAAATGTCTTTTAATTTTGTTATTCACTGGGTGCTAATAAAGAATTATTCAAGTCTGACTTACTGGAATGTGATATCATGTGATTCTTGCGAGCCACCCGACTGCTGAATCTCTGACCACATTCTTCACACATATAGCGTTTCTCTCCCTTGTGTAGACGTTTGTGTTGTTTGAGGCTGTCAGGGTCAGGAAACATGGTGGTACACACTCGGCACTCGTATACCTTTTCACCTACAGATATAAATATCATTCAGTAGAAAACATACAAATCAGGAAACATACTATTCAGAAGCATGGTAGTACATCCTTGACACTCATATACCTTGTCACCTACAAGGAATATCAAGCTTAGTGGAAAACATACAATCTGGAAACACAGTGGTAAACATCTGAGACTCCTACACCTTCTCACCTACTGAAGGAGTTATTGAACTCAATGATTCTGGGAAAATTATACAAGTTCATGTCACAACTGGACAAGATATGAACAAGAATATACTGTCTGACATCACTACCAACTCCTTTCCAAGACAATATCATTCCCAAAGACCATCATTTTCGCAAAGAAAAGATGCTAAGTGCTAATGACACTAAATAATTCTGAAGTGCTCTTCACTTATTCCAATATGATTTTCCAACAAATATAGATCTAACTCTCATATCTGATATCTTAATCATTAAAAGGCAATAATTTCTCACCAATGTAAAAAATTCAAACACTGAAAGCAAATATTACTAAATTCCTACAATGTTCATTCACAGGCAGTGGATTTACTGACCTGTATGAGATCTGTTGTGTTTGGCCCACACAGAACTGGAGGAGAATCTTTTCCCACACAACATACACACAAATGGTTTCTCGTGACGCTGTAGATGTAACCTGGCACTGGTGAGGGTCTGCAAGGACTTGGTGCAACCATCCATCGGACAACGGAACAGGCCTGTCAAATAACAAGCAGCCAGAGAGTGTTCAGGTTATAAAGATAAGATAAAACACAGAAAAGAGAAATAGCGGCAAATATTTTGAAAAAACAAAAACTTTTCGCCACCTTCGTTCATTATTTTTGTATCTCCACTTTCTAGAAAGTCAGCAAAACCATAATACTCAACATGTACTGAGTTCCCTGATTTTGACTGAAAAATTATCTAGACTATTTGATCTTTAAACTAACCTACAGTACAGCATGTGAATAGTACATGACATTACTGACCATAGTGTACTTTGGAATGCTTGAGTAACTTTATGCGAGATGTGTATCCTTCCTGGCAATGGTCAAAACTGCATGTATAAGGTTTCAGATTCTCATGCTCCAGAATGTGGTTAGTGTGCATAGACTCCAGCAGGAATGTTCGGCCACAGTCCTCAAGCTCACATCTGTACGGTGGATTGCCTGCCATCACAAATAATATATATATATATATAATCAGAGATTTAAGCGGGGATGTCACAAAACACTTTTTGCAAGCAATTACCCATTTGGTATATATCATTCAATGATCATCTCAAAAACCTTCATCTCTTCATTTGAAACTGACTTAGTAGTGTGAACTAATTCATGCCACGCCATACACATCCTCTGAAGTATTCAAAGAGACATTCTTTCAGCTAACATTACATCCCTTTGCCAAGTACAAGAAATATAAGACAAACATTGTAAAGAAAGGAAAAATCACTTCTGCTCCTGTCATTTAAATATGTGAATAAGAAAATTATTTAAAAATTATCACGATGATAAAAAAAGATTTTCATTGGATAGAAAAGTTTTCCCAATTTTTGTTGGTCACTCAGATTTGAAACTACTAAATGGAAAAGTGATTTTTTTTTTTTGCTCCTTCTTTACAATGCTTTTTTTTTTTTTTGACTGGCAGTGAAAACAAATTTTGAGATAAGGTTAAAAGACGTACAAAGAATGGCAGTGAAAATGGCCTTGTTAGCTGCCTATAGCTTATGTCTTCTTGATTTCATATATGTGTAAGTGAAGTCTAGAGTGATATGTTTTTTTCATTGGCTATATTAGCTACAAAAAGTGAAATCTTCAAAGCAAGAGGCTTGTGGTTTCTTTGTTAAAAACAAGAGAATAACTTGGACCAATTACTGACAACAGTATCTGTATAAAGGGTTATTCGTAATAGATCCTAATTTTTCAAGTCCTTACACATTTTTATGTCTTACCCAAGTGCCAGGTGACATGATGCTTCAGCTCCTCCAGTCGGTGAAACCTCAGACCACATCTCTCAGAGTTACAGACAAAAGTGCCCTTCTGCATAGACATACAGAACTTCATTACATGTTCAAAAAAAAATCATCTCATGTTAAGTGAAAATATACAGATTATAAAGAAATGCAGAATTACGATCATCAATATACTCTATAATGTGATAGCCAATATACTCAATAATGACACAACTTTGTTTCCAATTTGAAAAAGTCTTTTGGTCTGAAACTTGGCCATATCACAGATCCTGTGAGCATGAAGTAATATGGAATTGAAATGTCTTTGGTTAAGATTAGGGCCAAGTGACTTTACAATGAGAAGCTAACTATTTTAATACACACTCTGGAAAGCTTCTATCACAATAATTAGTCTTTGTAAAAATGTCCATGGCTTGAAGCTAGCAAACACAGTTCAAAATATGATACTTGTCTATGTAAGCACACAGCTAGAAATATTTAATAGAAATCTGAAAAATTAAAAATGTATTACTCTCTCTAATTTGACAATAATGCCCTAGAAAATCAACCCAATTCACAGTCTATTAATTTCACCACATACCAACTGGTCATTCAGCATATTGTTCTCATTATGTACACTGCGGTGATGTAGCTCCAGCTGCTCTGTGTGAGGAAAAGCTGAGCCGCACAGCGGGCACATTTTCTCTCTTGGAATTGTCATGTGAGCTTTGGTGAGATGGTCCTCCAGATCGTTGGCCTCTTCGTACTCTTTCTCACACTGGCTAAATGGACAGACCAATCGTCGGGAATCTGGCTCTTCATCCTCTACCCTGATACATTCCTTCTTGTGTACCTTCAGTTTGTGGTATCGCAGGCCACCATCTGTGCTGTATTTGAGTCCACAGCCATCCTCCTGACACTCGTACATCTGGTGGTAAAAGAGCACTCCACATTAGCAATATGCAATTTTATTGATCTAAAAAGAACAAATTACATTAATAATGTGCATTTAAAAAGAGAAAACCAGCACAATATAGAGTTACATTCAAAGACCTAAAAATAGAGCAAGTTATACTGGCAATATGCAATTACAAAAAATAGATCTAAAGGGATAAAATTTCTTTAGCATTATGCAGCTACATAACAGACAAAAGGAGCAAACTGCATTACCAATATGCACATACACATAAAAAAAAAAAAGGCAACCACATCAGCAACATAAAACAACTATTTATAGACCCATGTATCAGACAAGTATATGCACTGACCAGAATTCACAGATGAAATCATATTTCATTTTTGACTTATCAATGACATAATAAAATTCTAACTGTCTAAATTAACCTTTTTGTTCTGAGGTTTGTAGTCTTGAATTCCATGATGGGAAGCCATGTGTTGGTCTAATGAGCTCCGGTCAGCATACTCCTCTCCGCATCCTTCCACTGGACAATGGAAACTCTGTGGGCCTATCATGACAGAAAGTAAGCTTGATTCAGAGTTGTGATAATGGTCAAAAATGATAAGTGGAATATGGGAGACAGGTGATGGGATGAAAAATATATTTTTTTAAAAATGGAACAACGTACATGTGCATATGTTCAGAGCCCACTAATGGTGACCACAAAGTACAGAATAAGCAGCACAGTGACCTTTATATGAGTTAATCTTTGTCAACTGTTTCTGTGTTTTTTATTTTAAATAATAAGAAAGTAATGAGAAAGAAGAGTATTACTGAATACAGCATGTAAATGAAGCACATTTCACTAAATTAAGTTTCAGCTTTTTACATTACTATGATGTTAACTAACTCACCTGAATGTTTCTTGAGGTGCATGCGGTACAACATCTTATGTTTGAATGTTTTGCCACAGAACTCGCAGCAGAAGGGCCGGTCTGAGCTATGGCTCAACATGTGAGCCTGCAAGGCATTAGAGGAGATATAGGCTGCAGAGCAACCGGGCTGGCTGCATCGGAATGGTCGTTCACCTGAAGAAAAATTAAAGTTTAGTTCCTTTTACATGTATTTGGTCCTTTTATCCGTACATGCTAACTAACAAATATGATATATAATATAAAACTTGTTCAGTAAATTTTCTGTAATATCATCACAGTCTTCTTTGCATCTTTTGTTTTATACATGTAGCTCTGGTAAATAGTCAGTGACCCCTCTTAAAGAGAAGGTGTTTTATTTCATTTTTCTTTTCCATAACTTGCCCCGTACTTATATTAAAACTGCCTTTATTGAGAAGCTATGTATTCTCCCTTTCCCTTTTGTTCACTAGACAAATACTGATCATGCCAGAATATTCATAAAAGATGTAATTTTGTAAGCATTTATGCTTAATGAACCCTCACATACAACAGTACAAAACCATCTAGTAAACTGACCGGTGTGTGAGCGTTTATGCATGGTGAATTGACAAGGTATTCGAAAGGCCATTCCACATCCCGGTTCTGGACATTTGTATGGTTTTTCTCCTGTGTGCAAGCGATAGTGACACTTCAGGTCATATCTGCTCTTGAAAGCTTTCTCACAACCCGGATAGGTACAAGGATAGGGAAAGTTGCCACCATCATGGAACTGCAGATGGCGCTGTCACAAGAAAACAACAAAAAATGTTGCAGAGTTACTCAGTCTCTACAGAAAAGAAATGAGACATTATTAAATGCCATTGTGCTTATGAGTGTACTGGTACACTCTTTATTCCAAAATATATATTACTAGCTGGGTACCCCACGGCCTCCGTGGGTTTTTTTAAAAAATATATTGTCCTGCAACTTAAATTTTTTTTTGGCCAGCATGCGCAACTTGATGCTGATATTTTGGATCATTAAACTGAATATTACTCAAAGAAAACGTGTTTTGAACGCGTCATGTGTCCCGCACGGAAGTGATGGCGGACAA
>JBCAUA010622931.1:0-15983 GCA_038406235.1 Peronia verruculata
TTTTGGTATCATGTGAAAGCTTATTTCATACCCTTTCAGGTAGTGAAAAAAGTTGTGAGCTAATTATTCTAGCCTGAGATATTGCAGTTTAAAGAGGCAAAGCGGGACCACTCATAAAAAAAACCGGTTTTAATCAAGTAATATGTATACATCGAGGGTAACACTGATACTGTCTTGTTTAGAAATGAATGCACTTTCAATTTCTGCAATAAAAAAAAATTTGATACCTGACCCCCCTCATCACATTCAAAGCCTGGTTTCTCCGTTATAGCCCAGCAACTTACGTCTCATTTCGACTGGCAGCGAGACATATAGTAAGACTATCACAGAGTGTCTGAGTGAATGAAAATTCTTTAAAAATTTCGTCCCTGTTTTAGTTCCTGTTGACATTTTCTTCTTTTGGATACTTTTTCGTGTTAGGAAAATGGAAAAGCTGGCTTTTGTCTAGATGTCTTAGTTTCTTCTGACATTTTCTCCTGTGGTTTACTTTTTCCACTCATTGTTTGATTTGCAGGAAAATTGGGAAGCTGATTCCTGTTTTAGTTCCTGTTGACATTTTTCTTCTTTGGGATACTTTTTCATCTTAGGAAAATAGAAAAGTTGGTTCCTGTCTTAGTTTCTACCAACATTTTTTTCCTGTGGTCTACTTTTTCCACTCATTGTTTGATTTCCTGGAAAATGGAAAAGTTGGTTTCTATCTTAGTTTCTACTGACATTTTCTCTTGGGTCTACTTTTTCCACTCATTGTCTGATTTCCAGGAAAATGGAAAAGCTGGTTTCTATTTTCTCTTGTGGTCACCTTTTCCACTCATTGTTTGATTTCCAGGAAAATGGGGAAGTTAGCTCTTGTTTGCATTCCAGTTGACATTTCTTCTCTCAGATACTTTTTTTTCACTTAACTGTTTGATTTCCAGGAAAATGGGGAAAGTGAAATTTAATTCTGCTGACTACTCTGTGACTCCTTCATAAATTCAGCCCATTGCTGATTGCAGCCACGAATCACAGAATAGCAAGACAAAACTCTTGAAGGAATCATATGTCTGAAATTGCATATTCGGGTCCAAATCCTTAACAGTTTAAACAGAAGTTATGTAGGTATCCATTTTTGGGCAGTACAGGAAAATGTGATCTCAGCAGACAGAAGGGATAAGATTCCAATGCAAGAATAATGACTATGGCATTGTGTGTTTGGAATAAATAATTGAGCGCTTGGTTGAGAACAATGTTGAATAAGTACAACATATTTGCATCCACGTATTTGTCTTTCATGTCTTCAACTGATTTGTCTAATTGAACAGAGAATTTTAACAAGATAACGTTGTTGCTCAGAAAAATGGTCAGCAATAATTGCATTGTTTTTGTGGTAGGAGTAACTCAGGTACGATAATTTCCTAGTTGACGGCACCATTCAGCACAGCCTCACATACAGTAGTCATAAACAGAGGTTATGGAGAACCAATATGATTTGATGAAATCTCTAAGGAAGGCCAAATGTTCTAAACAGTAACTGAAAACTTAACTGAAGAAGTAAAAGATAATTCCAGGGATGTCAAACTGTTTTCACAAAAAAAAAAAAAAAATTGGAAAATTGCCAATGGCTGACGACAAAGAAATCCGATTAAAGTCGGAAGTTTGACACCCCTTTAATTCATGATAGTGTTGAATGTTTTGTTTATGTTCTTTCTTATGTGCACTGATACTGAAGTCTTTTGCCCTACAAAACTACAATAAGCTTCTGCTGAAATGCAACTGATGCTGTAGTTTTGGTCTCGCTGATCACTGTAATCATGGATTCATCAACACCCTATAGCAACAGGTCCACATATCAAAACAAAACAAATTTGGAATGACTTTATGCACCTACACCATAATCAGTTGAAGGATTCTGAAAGATCTAAAAAAAAAAAAAAAAGAAAAGTAAAAGTACAATTCTTTGACCTCCAAACAAGGACACTGGCTTGGCCATTTCAGACTGTGTCGCCAAAGAGCAGTGCCATTGTACATCCCCCGATATACATCAGGTACTCGTTTTACAGATGGGTGGGCTGAGGAAACTTGTGTGTTAAGCATCTTTCCCAAGGATACAACATGCAAGCATTGTGATTCGAACTACCGACCTCTGCTTCCAAAGGCTGCAGCACAAATCACTAAGCTAACATGCCACACAGTGAGAGTATGTAAGTGTATGTGTATATAAGTGACAGTGTTATAGAAATTCATTTCTGCCATAAGTGATACTAAACTGCGCTGAACTGCAGCAATTTGTGCCATCTTCTGATGCTATTCAAGCCATTCATAATTTTTAACTCTATATGTATGGGAGTAAGAGTTTGAATGTATGTCATGTGCATCATATATCTAACCAACTCTGAGGGGAATTTCTCTCTGAGAACAAATAAAGTTGATCCTATCTATGGTATCTTCTCCTAACTAATAACAAGCATATTGCATCTCACTCATCACACAGAACTAAGGAGAGCAGAAAAAAAAAAGTGTCCAGTACTCACATCTTCCTCTGGCATGTGCAGCCATTGCTTGGGATTGTCTTCCGCAGCCAGGAAAGCTATCAGGTCTAATGCTGTCAGTCGAGTCTGTCGACGTGAGGACACAAATACCAACACTGGCTTGGTCGGAGAGTGGGTCTTGATGGCTGTGTGTAGAAACATTTACAATGTATTATTTTACCATTCTTTTCTCTGCTATACATCTTGATGTATTTATCAGACTGTCTATATATGCTGCTTGTTCCCTCCTTTTCTCAGAAAAAAAAACAAAGATATGTTCAAAGTCTAGTTTCATCGTATCAAACAAAAGAAGATAAAATAAAAGCCTCCAGTTTTTCTTAATATTTGTATAATATCACCTGATACCATTTGTATTCACTCCTTACATTTTGAACACAGGCTATAAAGATGTCTCAACTGCAGATGGACAAAAACAGTCTTATTGAATGAACTAAATGTACTAGCATTTGTTACTGAGTTGGGGAATCTATGACGTACCCTGGAAGGTTGGCTTGTTCATGGTGGCCATGCGAGGACAGTAATGCTGGCCAGGAAAACCTTTCACATGGACTTCTAGAGGAACTGGCCTCACCGAGGGACGGAAGTTGAACAATCCCATCTGACAAAGTATATACAAAACCACATGCAAACAAATTATCAATCTTTCCATAATGCTACAAATCAATGTTAGATGTTCTGAGAAAAAAGACAAAATCTATCTAGCACAAAGGTCAAAGCTATAATTTCAGCATAAGTAGTTTAAGTGTAAATAGTGGAATTAAATGAACTGCTTCACTGCTATGCCGATTTTTAGTCTTGTGCTAGTAATCAGCAACACTGTCAGTCCCCCTCATTCCATCGACTGCTAAAGCAATTAACCTCCATTCCCGGCCACTCAATCCCAGCCAGCAACTATCCTTTACTTGTCCACAGGAAATCAAAATTGTCGACTGTTACTCAATATTACTCTTTTCACATGGACAAACAGTGTTTGATTTGGGCTCCATCGTTAGGTCATTTGCCAACCACCAGCATGCTGCATCTAACAAATGATTTTGTGTATTGATGCAAAATGCCTGCCAATGATCAGAACAATGGAACAAGAAGAAAAGGGGATGGTTGATGGTGGACTGACCATAGATGTACCACATACATCATCTTGGACATGAGAGATAACTTTTTGGACAGGCCTTGTATATTGTTAGCGATGAATGGTTAACTAGACAAAATAATAAAACAGTTCAGTTATGTTGCCCCAGTTGATAATGGTTAGCACCATAACAAAAACCCTTAAAAAAGTCACTTAAGCAATTGTGGAGTGGCTATCACAAAATGTAACAAAGACTGTAACAACACAAACATCTCGTTTCCAGAAAAAAAAAAAAGAAAAAAAGAGATAGATCTATTTCATTCTTTCCTTTTTCACATTATCTGCCTGCAATCATGAATAGAATGGACTCATTCTGAATTTTGTAAGTTGGCAGGTCATTTCAACTAAAGTCTAAGGAAAATTACATCACCTCTCCAGCTACCCTATCTGTCACTGTTGTGTCAACACCAAGTTGCACAATAATTACCTATACTGTACCAATAATTCACAACTTACTGTGCTCTTGAATAAAGACAGAGATGCTAACTAACTCTATCATGTGACAATAGCAGAACACAAGACTTCCAGGAAAAACCTGACACGGAAGTATATCAGGCATCCTCCTACTTAATCAAATCATTAACACTACTCACTACTATTAGTATTTGGAGACCATGTAGGTTTAATAGCCTATGAATCTGTCACTCATAATGAAGAGTTACAGTCATGAACTTCCTACCCATCGTAGCAGGGTCAAGCTAAAAAGTGAGGCAAACTTACAAATGAGGCACGGCCAAAGTGATGGGCCGATGGGATTTGCCAGGATATTGATGAACTCTAGTGACAATGTAAAAGACATGAAGCATTCACTATTGCCATGAGAGAGCTGGGAGATCCTGAACAAAGTCATTGGTGTGTCTATAGAGTTGCACATGCATCCAACAAGCTAGAACACAAGTCAATATCAGATACAAGGAGTGGGGAGCATGAAGACCTCCTGTCTATAGCCACCAAAGAGTGAAAACTCAAATGATGTCATGTCACAAGATCAAAGGGCCTTCTAAATCTATCATGCAAGAACAGAAGAAGATATGGAAAAAAGAACAAACAAAAAAATGATGGGAAGATAAATAGCATCAAAGAATGAACCACTCTCTGGCCATGACAGGAGATTGGCAAAAGACTGGGATGGACTTTGATGAAGAACGATTATCAGGATGTCACCAGTGGAGCCCTAATAATCCATCCTGGCTATGGGGTAACATGATATTTGAGCAGTATCACAGCCATAGAACACCCTTAAACCTCACTGAGCAATATCAAAGTTATAGAATACTCACTAAAGTCAGTCAAGCTATCTCATCTTATCTCACCTCTCGGATGCCCAGCCAATCTGCCAGGTCTCTTGCATTGGCCAGGGCAGTGGAAAGGCCCACAACTCTGACAGGCTTTGCAGTGTGGGAGGAGATGAAGTTCGTTCTGGACACGATGACTTCCAGAACAGGACCTCGGTCATCACCTTGATGAAGACGATATTGGCAATGCTTTTCAAAACAATGAAACAGTGACAATATCATCTGGCACAAAAACGTACTTTTGACAAGGGTAATATTTTATCCCTTTGATTGCCTATGAATTGGTTTGAATTTTGACAACACTGGACAACACTATTTATAATCAGCTAAAGTATATCTGGTGCCTCGCCCATGAAATGTTTTCCATATTTATATTAAAGGATGATTCAAAATAAAATTGGAATAACAATTTTTCTGAGGCCATGATTCAAATGAATACTTTCCTGCCCCTTTTTCTTTCATTTGACCGACTTAATTTGTTAATGTTGCTCGATGATACTCAGTCCCTACTTTATTTCAAATATGCATAATAATCTGAAAAATTTAATCTTTCACAAGCAGAGTTTACCTAGCAAGTGTATCTCATCAATGACCAACAAAGCCACTGCCTTGACATAACTCCTGGTCTGCCAGCTGCGACTGACACCGTCCCATTTCTCTGGGGTTGTCACAATCAGATCAGCATTGGCTACGGCTCGCATGTCTGGTGTCACATCGCCCGTCAACTCCACTACCCTGTCAATGTTGGATGAGTGTTTTATATATGTACATATATATATATATAGCACTTAATTACATTCTTGTTTCATCTTTCAGCTCCCTGTATATGGTGTCTTGGTCTCTTGGACTGTATCTATGGTCACATATAGCACTTAATTACATTCTTGTTTCATCTTTCAGCTCCCTGTGGATGGTGTCTTGGTCACTTGGTGTCTTGGACTGTATCTATGGTCA
The DNA here is from genome assembly GCA_038406235.1 of Peronia verruculata. Taxonomy (NCBI): domain Eukaryota; kingdom Metazoa; phylum Mollusca; class Gastropoda; order Systellommatophora; family Onchidiidae; genus Peronia; species Peronia verruculata. The sequence continues at coordinate 5,904 of JBCAUA010622931.1, forward strand.
CAGAAATACTCAGCATTTCAAAAAAACAAAAAAAAATCCTTTCTACAGGAATTCAACTTAGTTTAATTTACAGCACATATTAAGAAACTCCTAACTGTGTTGCAACACTTTTTTCTTTCTCAATGCATGAAGATGGTTCATATCTAGCACAAATATTGCAGCTCTCACTTTCAGTCTGTATATTATTATGTCTTTCAACCTCCTATTTGGTGGTAATCTCGGACAGCTCTCACTTTTTTCAGCTCTCACCATTTTATTTCACGTCCTCATCACTGTCCCAAGGGTATGGAAAATTTATTATGAGCCCCGCAGATTACCATTAACATATTTCATTACCCAAGATCAAGACTCTAATGTGAACAAATTGAGTTGTATTCAGTTACACAGATGACTGACAATAGATTTGTTCTGACCAAGCAAACGACTGGAAAGACCTATCTAATTTTAGTAGGAGGGGTACAAACACTCGAAACTGTTCATTAACACGGACATAAAAAAAACGCATAAAAAATGCACAGGACTAGTGATAACCGGTTTTGGATCTTGTGGTGGAAAAGTTACAAATATTAGTAAGTGTTTTATTTTTAGCAGATGGGTATGAACACTTCCCCTGGAATTTCCAGGTTTTTGCTTGGCCAAATATGAAATATTCAAAGTTGACTCACTTTTTGCCTAGTTTCTGCTCTATCCTGACCTTCCAATCTTCCATTCTCTCTCTGACCAGGGCCTTCAGTGGTGCTATATACACTGCCTGCATACACAGAAAAACAACTGAGTTTTTAACTTGAAACAATCATTTATTGCAAAGTAATTTAGAATAATTCTTCTTGCAACTTCAAGGAATATGGCATTCATCATCAGTGATTACAATACTTGTCTTAAATTTAACCGGCAACTTCGAAAGCATTGTAAAGTCGCTAAATACTTTTTTTTTCTGAAAAGTTTGGTCAACATTACTGTGTACTCTAAATATCATCATAAACTGTACAAGAGATACTAATTTAAAATTAAGTTTCAAGGACTTATGTTATTTTCCAATCTATTTGAAGACAGAGCAGGTGCAGTATTTTCAAATAGTAGTAGTTTGATTTGACCATAAACCATATCATAGTGTATCACGGTACCTTGAACTTTGGGTATTCCTTGAAGACTCTGAAGATGGCCATCTCTGCAGCTACAGTTTTCCCAGAGCCAGTTGGTGCCCCCAGTAGGACATTGCAGTCATTGTGGTAGAGTGTGTGAAAGATCTGAGTCTGCGGAGGACAAAATGTAACACATACCAAGCACTGCTATTTGACTGCCTGTGAGTTTGGTAACAAAAAAAAAAAAAAATACTGTGCACAATTTTGCAGTGACAACTATTTCTTCCACAGGCACATGATGTTGTGGTTCCTATAAAAAAAAAGCACCATTCCTTGTAATAAAAATGCACTACTCCTTGCAATCATTCTATGGGACAATCATTTCTTACATAAGCACTTAATGTCATAATCCTAACAACAAATGCACAACTTTTAAGTCCTGATTCTATGATAGGTATCTTCCTGTCAGCAAACTAGTTAACTACAAATTCTGTTGCAGATTTATGGCGAGACCCACAAGAGAGTTTAGGATCCAAAAACCATGATTGAAACTACAATACAGTTGGCCATCACACGATGAGGAGGATCTATAAAATACTTGCAGTTAACAAAAAAATGAACAAAATTAGTACATGTGACTTCTCATATGTCTTGCGACCAGGGCGATGACCCAGGCAATGAAGACATATGAGCGTTTTTGGTCATGTTTAACTGCTTTCCAACTAATATACTAAATTTTTTTTTTTTTTTTTTTCACAAAACGTAAATTTTAACCTTTTTTTAATCTGTTAAAAAAAGAAATATTTTGGCACCATAGTTGAAAAATAGTCAAAAATGGCTGTGATGTGAACTCTGCCCGCTTTGTCTTGCGACTCAATTGCCCTGGGCGCAAGACATTATATAGCCTTATATGGTAGCAACTGATGTGGTTTTAGATGGTGACATTTCATATGACTTTGTGCCTGCAATCTGAGTCCTGCTTTTACATCTGACATTTCTATCTGTTCCATTGAAAAAAAAAACATCTTACAAGTTACAGTTAAATTTTAATGATAAAATTAAAAAAGAATTGCAATAATAAAGATTTTTTTTTTTTTTTTGTGATTATGAAACATATGACGTGGCCTGTTATTTTACTAATCACTGAGAAAATAGATAGCAAATTATAGTTTTTGATATACCTGAATGGGATTGAAATGGGTAAATTTGTACAAAGCTTCAAACTTGAGATCCTTCAAAGCAGAAATTGGTAGAGGCTGGAGGTTCAGCAGGTCTGCAAGACAGAATGATCAGAGATGTTATGCCCCATCACGACATGATATCCAAAATATTATAACACACATAACTGAAAAAAAGTTTTATTTTCGATAAATGAAAATATTAAAGTTTCAGAATGAACTTTTGAAAAAGAAAAAAAAAAAATTATCTTAAGAACAACTAAATGGATATTTTCAGTAAATCAAAGTTACTAAAATGATAACTTCAAATATCCAAAATGTACTCTTCAAGAAATTCTGCACAATGGGATGCAATTTATTGGAAGCTTGAATAAAGATGATCTTGTACACTGCTCTTGAGCTCTCCTTTCCATTATGAAAACTTGGATTATAGCCTACAGGGTTTGCAAATTTTCACAACTATTGCCACATAATGTGGCGCGTCAGCTCAGTGATTTGTGCTGCGGCCTTTGGAAGCAAAGGTCAGTGGTTCGAATCGCAACGGTTACATGTTGTATCCTTAGAAAAGATACTTAACACACGATTGTCTTCAGCTCACCCATCTGTAAAACAGGTACCTGATGTATATCGGGGGAAGTAAAGTGGCGCTGCACTGCGGTGACGTGGTTTGAAATGGCCAAGCCAATTTCCCCTCTTGGTGGTCAAGGGATGGTACTTTTACTTTACTTCACTTTACATAATGTTTCAGTGTTTCTTACCTGTGTGGGGAGGATGTCTCTCAGGTAGGATCAGGTGTTGGAAGGACATTGGATGCATCATAGAGGAACCAATCCACCTATCTGACACTGCCTTGATGTAGTACTGGGTGGGCAGAGGCTCAAAGATTGGAATAGTGAACACTATACTCTGGGGCTCCTCGTTAAGCACCTGCCATGGAAATCAACAAGAAATGTATGAATCAAGAATATCTATCACCATCACCATCTCAGTATTTTTCTTTAAACTCCAGCGCAGCATATGTCTTGCGCCCAGGGCAGATGAGACGCAAGTCTCACCAGGTGAGTTCAAGTCACAGCCGTTTTTTAGCGTTTTTCACTATTTTCCGACAATGATACCAAAATATATATATTTTTTTTTTCAGATTAAAAAAAGGTTAAATTTACATTCTGTGAAAAAAAAAAATATTAGTATCCTAGTTGGAAAGTAGTTAAAAACGACCAAAAACAGCTGTACATCTTCATTGCCCGGGGCGACTTCCGACTCATTAATTTGCCCTGGTCTCAAGACATATCTCATCTACAAATGATCTCTGAGCTCTTCTGTCCTGTGTCTACTTTTTGATTTCATGTAAGATCAGTTGTGTCTTTTTCATTGGTTCAAACAAAAGTGTCTGTTTACAAAATTTGTGAAGAATTCTTAGACACTGAGTCCCATAGTGAACATTTTCAGATTTGTGCTAAATACATGTTATGAAAGGTTGATGTAATACCATGCTTTTTAATACTAAATGTGGGGCCTACCTAGGTGGTCTTCCACTTTAAGTGTATTTTGATGATGTTGAAGCACATAGAAAGCTGCTTCTGAGGGACTTGTTTCTAATAATTTTCTTTTATTTGACAATTGTTCACCACCCAACAGTTTTCTCCAGAACTGCACCATCATATAAAAATTAATTTCATAAGTCAGTATCCATCCCAACAATGGTTTTGCAAAGCTCGGTACCATCAGATTTTGTTCTAACAAACAGCAGTGTGAATAAATAAGTTATGAAAAGTTAAAGGATATACCTGTTTTTTGTGCAGCAGAAAGTATTCAGAGTGGTAGATGTGGTTGTTCTCTGGGTCCTCTACCCAGATCCAAAATGGCTCAGCTGTGCCACCATGTACCTGCAAACAGTCAATTTGGGACATTTCAAAACTCTTAGCTGAAAAGTTAAAATCTGCCAAATATGGAAAAGACAAAAAAGAAAAAAAAAGAAAAAAAAAAAAAAATCTAACACATAAAAAAAAAAAAAAAAATGCATAAAATCAAGGAAAGTACCACAAACAGAATGTGTTAAGTCACACTTTTGTTTGGGGGAAAAATGAACTTATCACTGGAGTAAAATGTTTCGGTCCTGAGGTTTCGAGAGAAAAATTCCTACTTTCAACATTTTCAAATCTTGAATATTTAGCTGAATGTTCTAATGCTTGCATGCCTGTATACAGTTGTGTCCTTCTGTTTATTGACAAAGTGTCGATAGAAACTGTTCAGTGTTAAACCCTTTTGTGATGAGTGATATACATGATAATTAGGAGCCAAGATGCTAGTCTGACATACAAAGCATGTCATGACAACATTTCATTTCACATCAACCAAGTACTATATGATGCATAGTGTAGTCATAAATTAAAACATAAGGGGCGAAGTGGCTCAATGGGTATGGCGTCTGCTTATAGAGAAAACAAGCCGAGATCAACTAGCGGGTTCTGCATCGGGGGATGACATTACACGAAAATTAAAAACCCGCATTTTTTCAGTGACTCGACGGTTCCCCCTGGCTTCCTGTGAGTAGGGAAGCCCAACGTCTAGCCTTCTCAGATAAGGGCGAATATATTTTGGAGGTCCTGTGCGTATGTTACACACGTTAAAGAATCCTTGACAGTTCAAAATCAATGGAAGAGTAGGCTGAGTGCCGGTGTCCGGGCAAAATTTCCAAATTCCAAATTTCTACCCACAAAATTTCTCAGCAAAAAATTTAGCAACTTCTTAAAAGCTGTGATAATCCTACTTCCTTAGGATTGAAAGGCTTAAGAGAAAACAAAAATTGAAACATTTATACTCCATGTTGTATGTAGAGCAGTGGTGCATAATCTAACTCGCTAATATTGAAGACATCATGAACAGTGTAAATTTCCTCTGTTGGAGATAATTATAACAAAGACCCCTGAGAATGAAATTATTTTTCTTTCTTTTCCTGTGTTAGCGGTGAAACTGCAAGCATGGAGTTTAGTACATGTTAGTATAATGTTTGAGTAGGGAAAGATCTTCACAAATGACAAGAAGGTAATAAATTGTTGAATCTGTTAAATCAGTCAGATATAAAAAAAAAAAATCATAAAAATGCATTGTCCAACAGTCCAATGGGTCTCTGTCAAGGACTGAAAAAACTTCATGTTAGCAAGTGGAAAAGAAATAAATGTAAGTTTCTATTTTTAGGTGATACAGAATAAGTGTCATGCTGCTACATTTGACAGGGATTAAAGAGAATGACCAGAAAATCTTTGAAGAGATTAGCTTCTTCATACTTGCACTTTAGATGCTTAAAGTCTACATAATGTACATAGCATCTGATTTCACAAAATCATTTCCATTGTCTTCTTTGACTCAATCTTATTTTACCTAATACAGAAAAGCATAGCGCATCTCTTACCTTATCGTCCCATCTAAAGTCTGGTGTGATTTCCAGCCTAACTCTCAGCACAGTCCTGGTAATGGGCTGGATGGAAGCTTCAAGGGACAGGTGGGGGATCTGATGGACACATTTCTTGATCAGTGGCCCCATCTTAGTATGACTGACCAGGAGACCTGTGGCAGAGAACATGGCCTTGCACAAAGATCAGAATTTAAAAATTTTGTTTAGCAGCGAACAGTTCTAAGAATTGTCTTCTCCAATTGACTGTCTCTTTACAGTTCATGATTTTGTCCCAGTATCAAAGCACAGAGATCATATTTTATATTCTTCCTCTGTTTTACTAAAAAAATATCAGAGAAATCCTTTGTTCATAAACAATTTGCTCATAACTTTGTTTTTTTTCATAAAGTGCACAAAAATTAAAGTTCATTCCTCAACTGATTCTCCAGGAACTGACTCAAAATATTTGCTGTTACAAATTGATCACTTATTCATTTGATTTCTCTTAACAAAATGAAGGGATCGAATAATTTACTTCTCCTCTATTTTTCATTGGGCAAATCAAAGAAATTTCTTATCTGTAAATAAACTAGTTGATTTTCAGTCCATTTCTAGCCATTAAAAAAAAAAAAAAAAATCCATTTATTCTCATTTTTACCAATTTCTTTGGAGTCCATCTCTCTCATTTTTTCTGGCAACAGCCTCCTTGCCTCCAGTTTGGTCAAGATCTCATGGGACAGAACGCTGAACTGCCTCATGGGGTTCTCAAAGTTCCAAAGCCGTTTCTCCACCATCTTGCACATCTCAAGCAGTTTTGCAGCCAGCAAGGGATGACTGTCTCGCAGGGCAATTTCAAACAGAGCCCTCATGATTCTGCCAGCATTCTGGGAACAAACAGCACTCAGTCAGATGTATGTGGCCTTAGTGAGTTATTTATGCATTTTTCTCAAAATTTCTTGCACTGACTGATATGTTAGTTTGAACTTATAAGACAAGATGGGGTAAAATAAACTAAGATAAAATTTTAATGAAATAATGAGATGAAATAACATAAGAGAAGGCAAGGTAATGTAGGATCAGATAACATGAGACATAACAAGGGATAAGATAAAAAAAAAAAAAAGATATGATCTCAGTTATGCATTGTTTGTCCTTGAAAGAAAATTTCATTTTTTTTTTTGGTTTGATGGTGGAATGCTATAATACGGAGTAAACAATTAACTATTCATCTCCCCTTCCCTCTTCCTCCCAAACCCATCGATACAGAAAGAGAGAAAGAGAGAATAGTAAGCTACATAATATACTGAAAACAAAGAATGTACCACCCAAAAGAATGCATTTCTACTTACCTGGGCCACATACGCCATGTCAGAGACTAGAGAGAATGACTCCACTGATACGCGGGAGACGTATGACTGGAGCAGAATGTTGACTTTGCCATGGCAATTCTCTTTACCTCCCTTGACAATCATTTCACAGCCATCACTCATCAGTCTGTCCAGTTCATCCATTTCATCATCTCGAACCTGGGTAAAGGACCACAACATCATGAAAAAGCCCTGCATATCTTTAGAAATGAGAGTGAATATGTGAATTCAAATCAGAGAATGGTGTCTCTTTGAAATGTACAGACTATGTGCATAAAAAAAGTTAAAGAAAAATGTGGTGGTCTGACAATAAGCAGCATAAAATTGTGATGAAGTGAGATTGAAATGTGACTGAAAATAAATAAAATGAAATAATAATGAACAGACAATTTGGTGGAATGCAAATATGATGTGCGAAAAAGATGTTAGTAGAAAATGGGAAGTGGTGAAAATATCTGAAAAGAACAAGATTGTGATATGCTGCGAGTATATTAGATTAAGCTTTGATTAGCCAAAGAATACATGAGATAATAATGTGATATGCTATTACATCTTATCAGTTTCTGAGGATATTTTGAAGAAAAAGTAAGTAGACATATGCTGTTTTTTCAAGGGAGTTTATATTTCTTTATGGCCATAAGAATTTTGTGCACAGTATGTTCACCAACCATTCTTATTCATAATGAATGTGACTGAACTGAAATGTATGGAGGTATATAATATATATCTCAGGAATTATTGAGAAATAATTAAACTGGTTGGATTTATCACTTGGGAGAAAATCTGTTTAAGTGAAAGTAGTAATATCTGAGCATGAGTTTTCATCGACAGAAAAGTTTATGCAGGTCTACTTGTCATATATTTAGTAAAAAGCATTTCTATCTCTATAATTTGAATACATTTACATAGATGTGAGATGACACCTTAGAAACATTAAAACAGTGCATTTGCTGACTGAGAGAATGCTAAAAGGATGCATGCTCAAATAGTAGATGACGTAGCAGACTAGCCATGCATGACTGATAAATATTCTGACCTTGATCTGCTGGAATTCCTGGGCGTTGGAGACCAAGTTGAAGACATCACCTTCCGTCATTGCAGCTTTCAGCATTTCATTGATCACCTGATGTTTGCAATGATAGAAATATATATAAAAGACAGAAAAACAATTAGTATAATATCAATTATAAAAAAAGGAAATTAGTTTCAACATCAACAAGTCTGAGAAAAAGTAAGCTAGCAGCTTGATCAAGGACGGGTCTACTGGGACATTAGGATAGAATATATCGTCTATTCACAATTTCTTGATATTCTATTTTCTCTTAACTGATGATAAAATTATCATGTATAGGTTACAATACTATTTACAATAAATCCCAAATTATTATGATGTTTTCATCTGTTTTCTTATCCCAGTTCATAAAGGTAATTCTTGATAATAGGGCCAACATGGTCACCTTTCAAATTTTTGCTCTGTTGTTTGCTGAGAATGCAAAAATAGTCTTTACCTCCACAGTGTCATACTTGATGTAGAAATTGCTTGCAATGCGACCCAAGTCGGTGGAGAACATGTAGCCTGTGTGCTCCTCAAAGCGTATCATTTTAGCTTTGTCCAGTTTACGAGCTGCCTCTACAATGAGAGCAGTTCTGTGGGCTTCCAACTGTAGATCCTCCTGTTTGAATGGAAGTAGTTTCCATCATTTTTTGTTATGAATTCAATTTTGGTAGCAAAGACTATCATTCTGGCACTTCTAGCTATAATGATCCCTCAAAGGCTTATTTTCAACAGAGAAAATGTTTAACAGTACATATGTATGAGACAGAGAACAAATCATTTATTACCTTGCTTTCTGCAGAATTTATGTATGTCTTCTTGCCAGTTAGAATGAGTCTTAAGTTGCTGGATTCAAAAGAGAAATCAGGAAGATTGAAAGTGATGAAGATGGTTGGATATCAATGTCTTTCTATGGTACAAATTGAAAGAGCATTAATCTGCTTTAATATTATCCTTCTCCCAATCACAGATCAATCGTGAAACAGTTATAATTTCTAAGAACAATATAAACTTTGCAGTATTATCTGCAAAAACGTGTGTGGAATCAATTGAAATGGCAGACTTACCTCTCTGAAGTTATTTGGAATGCCATAGACCAGTGGATTTTTCCGCATGCGCACAAAGAGATAGGTGTAACTCATCCACCTTACTGCCTCCTCCACATTTGTGACTGTACCCAGTGAAACCTGAAAGTTGCCAAAATAACACACAACAAGTCTGAGCCAGCTCTGTTACCCCCCATCTGACTCATTATACATAGCATTCTTGAAGTTTCTGAGCTCATAGTGAATTAATGGAATGGTTTGAATAAGAAATATGTAAGATCCATAAAATACATAAATGCAAACTTTCGGAAATCTGCAGGTGGCAAATAGAAATTTGAAAAGTCTGAAAATCTTCCAAGTTATCTTGAGGAGAGGACTGAAATAATGTATAAGTAGGATAAAAATGACAGGTAAATGTAGGTCTGGCACATTCACATCATGGACATTTGGCGCTGCATGCATTTATCTGACAGCTTTCCCCAGAAAAATAATATGGTGTGGTCTATTTGGGTCTATTGGCTCAGCTAGACCTGGAGTCTATTTGGGCGTATTGATGCACCTCTTTCTCTCTATCTGTGCGTAAGAAAGTTATTGTATCCAGTTAGTTACGGGAGGGAGGGGCAGTCCCCCAATCTCCCCGCTCCCCTTCCCCCAAAACTGCGAACAGATGCTCCCTTGTGCGAGTCAATACAAAATTGTTTCGCCCTTACTAAGTGGTGCAACTTTTTTTATTTGCCTATGCTTCCTCATTCCAATACTAGGCCCAGATAGACACTCTGAAATAATATAGACATAATATTTTCTTTACAAATAATCTTTCTTAAATCACACTGATTTTTAATTTAATTACATACATCCAATTGTCAGTGATATTATAGACAATATACTTATTGTATTTGTGAAAATGATAATAGTTCTCTTTAGATTCTCGACAAAGAAATATGGAAATTATGAATTAG
>JBCAUA010623042.1:0-15982 GCA_038406235.1 Peronia verruculata
AAATCGATGGCCTTCCTGCACAGGGATGGAGATGGGCATTACAGGAGGAGTGTAAGGGAGGAGTGAGTGACTGAGTGAGTGATGGAGGGAGGGAAGGAAAGAGAGAGAGAGAGAGAGAGAGAGAGAGAGTGTAGGGGCCGGCTGTGAGTGGATGAATGACAGAAAATGAAAGGAGGAGGAGAGAATGGGAAATTTGTCAGTAAATGAGGGAGTGAGTGAATGGGTGAGTGAGTGAGTGAGTGAGTGAATGAGTGAGTGAGTAAGTAAGTGAGTAAGTGAGTGAGTGAGTGAGAAGTGAGTGAGTGAGTGAGTAAGTAAGTAAGTGAGTGAGTGAGTAAGTTAGTGAGTGAGCGAGCGGGTGAGTGAATGAGTGAGTGAGTGATAAATGAGTAAGTAAGCGGGTGAGAGAGAGAGAGAGACTGAGAGAGTGACGGAAGGTAGGAGACAGGAAGAGGGACAGGTATGAGTGAATGCGCGAAGGAGTAAATGAAAGAATGAGTGAGTGAGTGAGTGCCTGAGTTAGTAAGGGGAGAGAGAGAGAGAGAGAGAGAGAGAGAAAGGGAGGGAGTACAAGAGAAAAACCTGACAAAGGTAGAGCTAGAAAGAGAAAAAATGAAAGACTCGGTCATCTCGACTTTGTGCACATCTGCCAGGAACAGACAGTACATCACGGGACTACCAGCGAACACACGGAGTTCGTGCAGCACACTGACACAGCCTGCAATATTGCCTGAAATTGGATCCATCTGGCTCTCGTCATTACGACTGTCTTTGATGTTGTTGTTTTTTGCCGTATTTTCTCCCGCTGGGTTTTGTTTTTTGTGACTGCTGATGCTATTGCAAACGCTGGCTTACAACATGCTGTGGTTAGCGGGTTAGCCAGCCCTGTCAAGCTATAAATTCATTCCAGATAAATGCCGATGTATCCTACTTCAAAAACGGCATACACTATTTTACCTCTAATTTCTAAAATTTCTAAACTTGGACAGCTCATAGAGATGTGGAATGATTATTTGTACTTTGAAATAAATTCTAAGGTGAAACAAAACAAAACAAAACAAAACTGCTTTAACTTTAATGACAGCAGTTTATAGTTCCTTACATACTCGATCCTTCTCTCACCCCCCCCCCCCCACACACACACAGACACACACTCTCCCTTCAGAGAACGTGGCCTGATATTGTCGACTAACTCTGTTTTATTGTGTATTTTTGTCAAAACGCATTTATTTTATTTATCTCTTTTTTTTTTATATCTCACGCATTTTTAAAAAAATATTTTGCCCTTCCTTTCATAAAGCTAAACTTGATAAATAACATTTGTTTTCTTGGGTCAGATGTACCATGGGATCTATGCCAAATACCTACATGTACTTTTCTCTGAGTATTTCTTCCACTTCTATCCACTGCCTTTAAATTGTCTGATGGCGCTATAGCCTGCCTCCTTCATACACAGGGCGGGCTGTATATTATAAAGAAGATTTTCATCTTCCTAAAGAAGTGTCGCGTTTGTGGCAAGTAAGAACTTTGGCAATTGCGTTATACCAGTGAGGTTCAATCATGTATGATATTCCAATCTCACCCCTTTTCTTCTTCTTACTCTCCCCCTCCCCCCCTCCCCCACCGGCACCGCCCACACCTCCAATCTACACCCTTTCCTTCCTCCCCTTTCTGTCTAAGCTTTCTTTGTGATGTTTCTCTTGTTGTTTCCGTCATAATAACAGTATTATTGTTTTTTTTTTTTTTCTAAATTATAGACATGCAAGTAGAAGACCCGCGCGCAGGGACAACCTTCGGTCCAATTGACCCGAGGTTTTTTTTTTTTTGGTCCTATACGCACATCTTTGTTGAGCCCGCTCAGCTCCCATGCTTCAGCCGTGAGAGTGTGGTTCTATTGGAGCAATGGCCACCGATAGAGACTTAACATGCGCACCGAGTCTAGTTCTACTAATATGTCTATGAGCTAAATAAATATCAAGTCAGACACAGAGGTAATATATGGATAGACAATAGCTCTAAGTCTGTGTCAGCAGGCAGGTGAAAGGACGAGAAATGTCCACAAAGAAAAGGCAAAACCAGAAAGATCAGACAGAAAAATTAAGACGTGTGGGACAGTAAACGCCGACAAAATATGAGGTTCAAAAGATATTTAAAAAAACAAACAAACAAAAGAGCTGAGAAAAAAAAGGTAAAAGGACATAGAGGTAAACAAAAGAGAAATCGGGAATCAGATGAAATGTGTGCCGATTGTCTGCCCCTGATCCGCAAATCAGTACTGAGCTCTCAAGGATTGGATCAAAGGTTGTCTGCCCCTTTTAGCATCCCGCCGCGACGCGCAAACGAGCCACAATATCCCTTCAGTGGTGATCAGTCCTCTCGCCATCCCTGGAGTGCAGTTTACGTCTTCATCCTCAGTTGCACTCTGCAGAGATGTCGCGCTTTGCCAGGCCCAAAGGACATATTAAGGCCGCGGTAGTTACTACAGAAATAGAAGCTCAAAATACGACCAAAACGTGCCTTCAAAAACTGTTAGATTATTCTTTTCCTCTCTCTCTGTCTCTCTTTCTCTCTGTGTGTGTGTGTGTGTGTCTTGCCTGCCTGTCTTTCTCTCTCTTTTTCATTAATTATTTTTGCTTCTAAATTATAGCTCTTCTGTCTTTTAATTCATTTTTTTCCATTGTAGAAAAAGAAAATGCTTTAAACTTTCTCTCTCTCTCGTCCGTTGTTGTTGCTGTTGTTGTTTTTGTCACCTGGTATGCTTCGAAATAACTTGATTTTAAACAGCTAATAACACTTTTTCTATTTACCATATGAAAACCAGAAACATCCATGGATATATCTATTTGCTTGTGGTTTTTGTTTCACTTCTCTGGATTCATCTGACTGACCTCCCCTTCTTCACTCCACTTTCTCTCTGCATAACACACACACACACACACACGCATGCATGCACACACACACACACGTACGCACACACACACACAAACACACACACACACACACACACAGACTCTCTCTCTCGCTTTCTCCCTAACTCTCTATCTCTTGTTATCTCAATATTTTAGACAGGCGTGCGTCCGAACATGCTCATCTGGAGAACTGCGCACGATTTCGTGGCCGGAAAGAGAGAGAGAGAGAGAGAGAGAGAGAGAGAGTAAGAAGTAAAGGAAGGATAATAAATTCGCCGAGGTGAGGACTTTGACCTGGTATTTTTGCCTTTGAATATCATTCCTTGTCTCATTGTCTCAGATTATATTACTCGGATTTAACGGTCGTTTGAAAATAATCATGCTATCTGATCGCAGATGTTTCTCTACCTAACTCCTTAGCTACCTATCTCCCTACCTACGTATCGGCCTATTTGTCTACCACCTACCTATCTACCTATCTAAGTACCTACCAACCCCCTCCCTCCTTAGCCACCCACCCACCTCCCTCCTACCTACCTACCTACCTACCTACCTACCTACCTACCTACCTACCTACCTACCTACCTACCTACCTACCTACCTACTTACCTACCCATGTAGGTCAGCATGTCTATCTGTCTGTCTGTCAGCCTATCTTCTGTCTGTCAGCCTATCTTCTGTCTTCATCTGTCTTGGGACATGACGACTGAAGCAAACAAAAAGCTCAGCAAAACGGTGTCGATATGATTACTCTGAAGATTTGAGTATAGAACCCTTCGCTCACAAGGCCAAGCATTGATTTACTGACCACAGAGCCTGGTCATCACCTCAGCCAGAGAGAGAGGTCATCGAATTCCAATAGGTCCATCTTTCTGTCGGCCAAGCAGTGAGGCCCTGTCCATTTTTAAAAAGACAAGAGTAAGAGGGACAAAAATAAATTCTATTCTTTGTCTCTTTCATGTTGTCGTTGTTGGTGGTGACGATGTTGTCGTTGTTGATGGTGGTGATGTCGTCGTTGTCGTTGTTTTATTTGCTTCTGCTGTGATTACAGCCGCCATTGTGGTCTCTGTTGCTGAGCGCACAGACGGAAACATCCCGCCGAGCAACCACCCGCAAAAGGTTAAAAGCCGCAAAGAGAATGTAACAAAGACAGATAGATAACGATGCCGGCTAAAAAAAAAAAAAAACTGAAATGAAAACCAGGAAAAAGAGATACAATAATTTATCGTTCCCTCTATCTCCTTCCCTCCTTCCCTCTTCAGGAAATGACAGGGCTTTTTGACTGTGGTAGAATATTCTGCTCCATTCCAGTATTTTCATCGCTTTGAACAAAATATCATGTTATGATCCATAGTGAATCTTCAACGTTGACAGTGATGGTTGATATTTTGTCTACAAAGCCATCAGTGTACTACGAGTGCTCTTCGAATGGACAACTCAAAATCAACAGTATTCAAACCAGCGCCTTCACATGTTATTTACACCATCATCTTTGACGATTCATCAACATAATCATGGCTACATTGCATCAAACACGATTTAGGGCGTTAACAAGTTACTGAATTATTCTAAAAGATATATAAAGTTGGTTACCATACTGTGCACAAGGAAGAGCTATAAAAGCACTACAACACACATATACATACTCACACACACACACACACACACACACAGCTGACACACACACACACACATATACACACAGACACACACACACACACACAAACAGGCGTTTTTGTCGGATTATGCTAGCTAGCACTGTGTTCTTATACTGTGCTCGTCAGATGATGCTATTATAGCACTGCCTTCTCCTACTGTGCCCACCCACTGCCCTATCTCCGTGCAAACAGCCTAGAATGCAAATAGAAAGCCCTGGGCCGTGCGCATGTTAGCAGGTGACTCACCGTGCCGCTCACACATGGGATGACCTTTGTCCACCTCGCTGTGCAGGCCGGCCAAGAGATACTGACCTTTCCATGCACAGATCTTGGATTTTCTCTGAGCTAAAACTAGAATATTCTTGCCAGATGAGTTAGACTGGGTTAGGGTTCTTCATAAACGCACATCAGCATGAATATACATGTGGCTACTCTGCGTAAAATACATTAACATTCAGAAGTAAAAATGTGTAAGAAAGATTTACACTATAATTATGATTATCCGATGATGCAACAGGCAAATCAACAACTGTCAAAATTATGCAAGTGTAAACATAGGGCATAGTCTAGTTTGTCGCATCTTTTCAATTTCATTTCTCATTATGGCTGAATAGATGAGCTACATTTCCGTACAGAGGCTGGTACGATATGAGAAATGACAGTATGGGTTTCAGACCTGTTTCTTTCTATTGTACACAGATTCTTCACACAGTGACTCGAGAAGGTGCATAATTCTATATCGCTCACACGATACATGCTCAATTTTAAATAGCAATTATGATTGTTTTCAACTCCAGAATTGTCACTGTCACCCACTCTAAGACTCACGGTAATCGGCAAGAATTAGGTCATAGAGAAAGCACAGTGCAGCAATGAAACACTCTTTTCACCTCGTCATCTACGCTTAAACAGTCTTTCTTGACTACAAAAATCTTTAAAGAAACGATGCGGTAAACGATGCAGTTTCATCGAATACAAACAGGGTCAAGAACGACGACGGTTAGAATAAAGTTGTCGGAAGGAAAAAATCTGAGAAAGTCGCAGGAAAGACCAAGCAAATATCTATAGAGAAAGAAACAGCTTGTGAGAGATACAGCTAGATCGGACATCCTACGCCGATATTGTACAGTCAGCTGGTAACAACAGAGGAAGATTTTAGTGAGGAGTTCACATAACAATAGGGTGAGAGTTAGGGCAGATATATACTGGACAAGACGTCTGAGATAATGATAGATGGATAAACAGTTAGACATGGGATGAACTAGACAAAATGTTTCATGAGCCGGTTCAGTGGAGGTTTCTGATCCATGGTTATTATCATGGTACAAATAAAAAGCCCAGCGTGTACCTATGGTAAAAACCAAACAACATTCACTCGAACTGCCCTTAAATTTGAACGAGTATACAAGACTTTAACTACTGTGCACATGATCACACCCACGAAAAGCTGGCATGTTTCTGAAAGAGAGCAGACAAAAGCAGGGGAACGACCAGATCGACACTGATGACAAAGATAAAGAACCTGTCTTCTTGAACTTAAGTACTTAACCTGTCCAACTCATTGACCAGTGGAGTCCAGAGATAACGACATCGAGCGAGCTGGGCACAAATCCCGGGCAATGGATCGGCTCGGAGCCAGAAAGTCCTTGAGAGGTGATTACAACTATCTCCTGTCTCCGCTAAATCGGAAGATCGGATAATCGATCTCTATCTCTTGCAATTTCGCCCACTTTACCTGGCTCACGGATCGAAATTCATTGTATAATCACTGCGGCTCTCGCACGCAATCTCTCAGCTTCTTAGCTATCTATAAACCCCATTCAATGCAACGTCCGTCTCGGGCTTTTACTGCATGCATGTTGGATAGGACAAGTAAGAACAGCTTACGATACACTATGATGAAAAAGGATAAAAAGCGACCAGATAAGACAAGAAAAGACATGATATGACAGAACAACTCATCACAAGGCAGACAATAGATGGACAAGTCAGACATGATCAATAGCATAAGAGAAGACAGGATATAATGAATAAGAAAAGATCAGGTAACTAGACAGCAGGGCGCAACAGGATAAGACAAAACAGGAAAGATCAGCACAAACTGTATGCATCGTTGGCACAGGAAATCTTGTCTGTATGTCAAGGAATAATAATAACAACAACAACAACAACACACACACACACACACATACAAATGCCTTTACGTCTGAAGCTTCTACCCCAACAAAATTCGAAAAAAAAAAAAAAAACATTTCATTGACAAAAAGGTCTAAATTCGAGCATATTCTAATGCACATCACCAATCCCAAAACTGTCAGCTACTGTTGCTGGATTGCCAGGGTTTCTTCAATGATCTTTGTTGGCGTTTAAGAAGAGTCACCACGGATCTAGACAGCAATGTAAGATGAGTATCTTGTTATTTGGACATTAATTCATAATGTCTCTCAGGCAGTCATAATGAAGCCTATGTTAATTTTCCACTGAACTGAATTGAAATTGTCACATACGAAATAAGTTTTGAGCGAGCTAGACTGCAGTCAGGGCTATTGCAAATTGAAGAGACAGGCGTGACCGTTCACTACTGGCTAAATATCAGGGAAAGAATCGGAACAAATGATGGTTTAGCAAACAAATCTAAAAGTCCACCCCCATTATCCTGACAGATGTATAATGTGCACACAGCTGCGATTCAAAGACGTATGGAAGAGGGAGCTAAAAGATGTGAACATCGACCAAAACAACAGAGAAACAACAGATCTCGAACGATCAGCCTGGAGACAGACAGTGCAGAAAGGTCTCTCCAACTTTGAAGGGACACTTGCTAAGAAGCACGAGACAAAGAGGATATAAGTAAAGCTGCAGTCCAGGTAGACAGACCAGCATCGGACTGGCCCCTCACACCAGACGCTGTGCCCGAAAAAACGCCCAGAGCGCAACTCCATAATCTAAGAGACTGAAGAGTGTCCACGTATAATCTGCTCATAATAACAGAGCAATGTTTTGTTTTTTTTTTAACTCAGAGATAAATGCTCTTTCCATTTCTGCATTGTAAAAAGCGTCGATATCAGATTACCTCAATCGGACATAGCCGTCGATTTCCTTGTTGGAAATTCCGACTGGCCTAACAATGTAAAGTTCAACAAGTAAACCTTTCAGTAAATCGGCGTCTTAACCTTTCTCGGTTAAACCAAACGGAAATCGAAAGTTAAAATGAGAATAATGCACATCTGTGAAGCTTTCTGACAGATGTCCTACGAGCAAACTCCAGCAGTTCAAAGTCGGTACATGTTGGGTCACTATGTCCCAGACAGATCTGGATAACTGGGATTTAACTCTGCCTGAAGGCAAGACAGATCAGTCCATATGAGGCACAATTCTGAGAATGAAAGAACACAAGCAGTCCAGCACGAAAGCATTGCAAAACACAGTAAAAAATAAACAATGTCAGTCGATAAGTTTTTTTTTTTTCGGGAAAAAAGATGATTCTCTAGTAGTTGGATTTGCCAGATTCAATCTTTACAATATCTGCAGGCTTGGTTTTCAGTTATCTTACATGGGAAAAGATAATGCTAATAATGAAAAATGACGATGCAGCTGAAGGTACCGATGGCTGCTCTAAAAAGAACCAGACAGGTTGAAAACTTTCAACTTCAATTCTCGAGACTGCGATTTGTTTCTTTCGATGCCTTAATATTGTACTCGGTTGACAGTCCATGCTTTTAATTGTAAGACATTGCTATAAAAAAAAAAAAAGATAATGTTGATGATGGTGACAATAATAACAACAATAAATAATAATAAAAGTAGTAGTAATAATAATAATTATAAATAGAATAAAAATAAAAATACCAATAACAACAGCGACAATACATTGTTCATAATAAAAACAATTAAATGATAACAATATGTAAAAGAAAACAAAACACACACACACAAATAAAAAAAAAAACATTAATACAAAATAATTTACAAAGGAGAGTGTACAGTGAATGGTGAGACAGTAACACGGATGGGTGATTTGGTGAATGAGTGGATATATGGATAATTATATTATGTACAGATTAACAAAGCACAACACCAAGGTCAGGATAAATGACATGATAATGGCGTGGATGACATAGTCACAGAAAAGCTAGACTACGTTAACGACTTAGTGTCTGAAATGTCACTGCCTTTCCATCCCATTTCCCATTATCTGACAAACACTGCTCTGTCCTATTCTGACTCTTCTGGTTTACTCACATTGGTTCAATGATATTACAAGGAATGGATAGAGGGACGACAGATGAATGGATGGATGAATTGATGGTTGGATGAATAGATGGACAGATGGATGGATGGATGGATGGATGGATGAATGGATGGGTGGGTGGATGAATAGATGGATTGATGAATGGATGGAGGGATGGATGGATGAATTAATAAATGGATGGGTAGATGGATGGATGGATGGATAGATGGTTGGATCTATAGATGGATGGATGAATTGATGGTTGGGTGGATGGATGGATTATGGATGAACAAATAAATGGGTGAATTAAAGACCAAATGAATCGATGAGAGGATGGTACTGCGTTGGTGGTAAAGTAAGCGATACAACACACTCACGACCCGACAAATCCCAGTTCTAATTGACAGATTCAAAGCAAAAGGTGCCAGTCAATTAACAAATTGCGTCAACAGTTTACTGCCACTCACATGATCCCATTGCCACCCATTTCCCATTATTTGCTCCTTCCTCGCCCTTTCAGTTCCATATTGACCCACATTACTTTGGGCAGCAAACTATCCATCATAGAGATTCAGAGAAATCGATGTCCAGGCGCAGAGCTTTCCTGCACAAGAATTGGATACCAATTATCCAGCCGGGCCTAATTACTGAGAGAAAGTATTAACCCTTTGATCTCCAGGATTAATTCCACTACAGATCAGACGAATCATTTCAGATTTCCATATATCAGACAGAGAGAACAGAGAAAGAGACGGGAGGGTGAGAAACATCTGTGGGTGGACTGGTTTTGCATTTAGCAGCTGTACAGGCCAAGAGTGTTTGAGAATCAGACAGAATGGATGAAGTGGTTACCAATTCTTCTATGATGCTCCAATGCTCTTTCAAACTTCGGGATAGGAAAGAATGGTATAAGATAAGGTACAGTAAGAGAGAACAGAAAAGGATAGGACAGGATAGGAGGAACAGGATAAGACAGGAAAGAACAGGATAGAGTAGGATATGATAGGAGAGATTAGTATAGGATGTAACAAAATAGGACAGGGTAGGATACGACACTATGGAATGGAATAGGACAGGATAGGATAGGATAGAAAAGGGCATGGCATGACAAGACAGGTCATGACAGAATAGGATAGCACAGGTCGGAATAGGGCATGACAGGACAGGAAAGGACATGGCGGATAGGACATGACAGAATAGGGGAGGATAGGATAAGGCTGGATATAACAGGACAGAACAAAGTTTGATATGATAGTGTCGGATACGATACGATACGACAGGTCATGATAAGATATGTATAGCATATGATAGAATATGATAAGATAGGATAGACTATGATAGGACAGGATAGCATAGGATAATAAAGATTGGTCGGAACAGAGAACTGATGATGGAAACTATGAGAGCAAGACGAACTCTGGTCGCCAGCAGCTCAGAAAGATCAAGATGAAGACACAATTAATAAAAGCACATTTCACAATTGATAAGATAAGGTAATTAGGGCATATTCTCACACACGCACATACACTAAGATTTCCCGGACTGTGTCAAACAAGGTGAGGTACGTTTACACATGAAGAAGCAGAGAGGAAAGAGGGCGGGGCAGAAGACAGGAACAAGGAGAGAGAAAGAGAGAGAGAAGAGATTTCACGAGACAGAACGAGACAAGCTCAAGAAAGACTGCTGTAAATTTGGTAAAAGCTTCGCTAAATTTAGTACCGAAGAGAATACAGCTAAATGAACGGAAGAATTAAAGAATTCTGTGCGACGAGACCGGTAGGAACAAAACTGTTAGGTATAAATAACGTAAAGTACGACATACATTGATTAAGCCAGGTATAAGAAATAAAGAGGGAATTCTCTCAAGAGACTGACGAGGGCGTAGAACGCCGACAATTTGCATGAGGCGACACAACTCAGCAGTGAAGCGCTTTGGCAAGAGAATTCTCTCTTCATTTCTTATACACGGACAAAAAGAAACATAAACTCTCATTAAGCTAGGTGTTACAGCCATCATACAGGGAGTGAGGCGAAGAGGTAGATCAAATACCATATGTGCTGGAAGAGAACGATGTTTGGATGATGTTAGGAGAAGCGGATCCCAGTGAAGTGAAATAATGAAAGCTGTCTCGAAATCGGAGCTTTGAGAAAATCTCTGGCCCGTAACCTAAATATCGTGGATAGCCATTGTTTGTTTTTTGTTAGTCTGTTTGTCCTGGGTGGTAGATAATGACAACACAAAGAAACAACTACCCCAGTAGTGATTCGTAACCATAACTTTATTGGATAATCTTAGACGTATCAGCTGAAAGTAAACCGAGTCTTGTTTGCTTTAAAAACAAACAAAGAAAACAAAACAAAACAAAACAAAACAAAAGATATGTATTTACGTCCAAGATATGACACTTTAATTCTAAAAGGATAGGCTGTCATTGAGTTGTGTATTATTTGGAAAGTTATCATTCAAATGTAAAAAAAAAAAAGCATGTCTTTAATTAAACTGATCGCCTCTTTGGCAATCCTAGAGTTGAACCAATTAATTGAAAGCAGGATTGTTTGTTTGTGTTAGGGTTTAGCGGCACATCAGCACGATCACGGCTATATTGTACCAAACGCGGTAAGATATGTTTATACGGCAAGAAAAGGAGAGAAAAGAGAGCGGAACAGAAGACAGGAGCAAGGAGAGGGAAAGATGAGATGTCACCTCTGGAACGTCGAGGATGGCATTCCACAGGAGACATCCCATCGATGGCAGATTTTCACGCCTGCAGGTGGGAGCAAAGGCCCTACTCATATTATACCCGGGGCCCTGCCGCGGGGGAAATTGATAGGAGGAACAAAAGATCATAATGTTGGAATAGCGGGGGATGGGAGGGGGGAGGGAAGGGGATAGGGATAAGTATGATAATTACAAATCTCAAAAGGCAACAAATCCTTTACTCTTAAATGCTGTTTGTGGTGGGATACTAAGACATATAAACAGCTCATTTGTTTCCTTTCTTTGCTTTTCTTTCATTTTCATAGATGCACAAATATCAAATGCCAAAGACGTCTTTCGAACTAAAGCTCCATTCCTCTGAGCATTGTCTTCTTGAAACTATCTTTGCCATCAAACGCAATTAAAACACCATAAAGAGATTTTCATCTATATAAAAAGTCTCTTCACTATCGAACAAAGACAAACAAAAAACAGAAAAAAAGGAAAAGAACAAGAAAGTCAAGAGGTCCATAAGCGAACTGTTTCCTTTGATTACCCAGATTGAGTTACTTAACGCAGTCAGGTAAAAGTTGGCACTATTCCTAAGCAATAATCTACTTAACTATCCACCTTTTCACCGCGCGAGTTGGGTCGGGATAGTTTACGAAGCCAATAAACTTAGAAAATGTCCATCGATCTTCAGTCTCTCGTATTTCGGTTTCCAGATTCTCTGAACTTCAAAAACAACACTAACGCCGACAACAACAAAGAAAAACAAGGAAATAAACAGAGAAAAATAGGACAACAAAAACAAAACAAGTCAAGAAAGAGCCAATATTGATTTTGATTCCTTCTTTCTGGCGTTTCTTCTCGTTTTATTTTCATTTTTGTCACGGATTGAATACAGGAAATGCCTGCGTGGTTATGGAAGCAATATCCTGGCTTTCTTTGCATTCTCTTTCCTTTACGCTATGGAAGAAATGAGTTTCGGAAGTTTACTGTTTCAGTGAGCACAGGAGAGAGAGAGAGAGAGAGAGAGAGACAGAGAGAAAGAGAGCGAGAGAGAGAGACAGGCAGAAAGAGAGAGAGAGGGAGAGACAGAGAGAAAGAGAGAGAGGGAGAGACAGAGAGAAAGAGAGAGAGAGCGGGAGAGACATAGAGAAAGAGAGAGACAGAGAGAAAGAGAGAGAGGGAGAGACAGAGAGAAAGAAAGAGGGAGGGAGAGACAGAAAGAAAGAGAGAGACAGGGAGAGACAGAGAGAAAGAGAAAGAGACAGGGAGAGACAGAGAGAAAGAGAGAGAGAAGGAGAGAGCGGGGGGGGGGAAGAACGAAGGATATGAAGAGAGAAAAACACACAGGGATATGAAACTGGTGATTTCCGGTAAACAGGTCAGAGGTAATTGCTCGCGTGCTCAAGTTACTACAAGGAAGTGTACGAGGGTATTTATGTTACTGCCAGGAGAGCACAGGGTGACCGGAAAGTCCCAGAACACTGAATGGTAATAGAGGAATGAATTTAATGGACAGATCTTTATTCTGCTTTATAAAAACAAAAAAATCAAACAACAGCAGGCTTAAACATTGAACTGAGCTCGGAAATATCAGGACTATGATAGTAGAAATATCAGGACTGTGATAGCAGAAATATCAGGACTGTGATAGCAGAAATATCAGGACTGTGATAGTAGAAATATCAGAACTATGATAGCAGAAATATCAGGACTGTGATAGCAGAAATATCAGGACTGTGATAGCAGAAATATCAGGACTATGATAGTAGAAATATCAGAACTGTGATAGCAGAAATATCAGGACTGTGATAGCAGAAATATCAGGACTGTGATAGCAGAAATATCAGGACCGTGATAGCAGAAATATCAGGACTGTGATAGCAGAAATATCAGGAAGGGCAGAGAATCACACCAAATGTAGCTTCAATACTATGAATCTGCAACAAAACCCACAATGGGCTTATGGACTAGAAAACTAGAGACCTGATTCATATGAAATTTGACACACAACATCGTTGCATATAGATCTGTGTTTCTATGTACACCCCCCCCCCCTCCCCCCCGAAAGCTCATGACCTTTGCCAGTATTGTGAAAATGCGATGATAATTTGATAATAAACTCTCGAACGTGCTTGATCCGAATTGTACATTAGATAGGTAGTGTGATGTGTTCAAAACATCAAAGACGCTTTCATTCAGCAACATTTAGCTCAATCATCCAAAATATCAACATCCAAGTCCGCACGTTTGCCATACACGTTAAGGGCCAGGGCTATAATATTTCTGATATCTCCCACGGAGGTCGTAGTTTCTCTTCTAGTAATTCAAAAAGACACAAAATCAAGGCAGCCCCATCTAATCACTATAATCTTACTGTGTTATTTAAAAAGTCACTCATAGGTTAAGTACAAAAAGCCACGCCTTCAAATAGATGTGTTCAGTTTTTTGGCACTGCCAGGGTTAAGGAAGACAGTATCAAACAGGTATCCGTCAGGTGAGTTCGCCAAGGAAAGAAAATACGGCCGCGTGGATGGGAGAGGTGGAAGAAAAGGGGAGGGGGGGGATTGTTGAGAGGGAAATGAACTTTCTAGAAGGAAAAGATGCTCTACCAGAAACAGGAAACATTAGGTGAGTTGGCAAAGGACTGGAAATGGAGATTAGTTTTCGTTTTGTCTTGTTTTGTTTTCGAGCTGGGAAAGGTGGGGAGGAGGGGTGGGGTGGAGGTGGGGGAGGGAAGGAGGGGGGTTAAAGGAGAAAGGAAGGGAGAAATGGCAAACCTATGATATAAACACAAGGCACTTCTTGTGCAGAAGAACAATTTGATGGCCTGTGCAGAATTACGGAAGGAACATTTGACCAATATTGCAGGAGATATTATATCAAAGCTGTCTCCTTCTATAAACTGCGCACGAACATTCTTATTCAAATTAATGCCGACTGCTCTATCTTGCAATGTCTAGGGAAATAGAGAGAGAGAGAATATTTTTTTTTTTGACATTATTATCATGCACAAGAAAACGTCAGTGCCATTCAGCAAAGACGACGACGACAACAACAACAGCAACAAGAAGAAGAAGAAGAAGAACAACAACAACAACAACAACAACAACAAGAACAGCAACACCACTACGACCACCATCACAACAACAACAACAACAGCAACAACAACAAGAACAATAACACCAACAACAAAAACAACAGCAACAATAGCAACAACAAGAACTGCAACAACAGCAACGACAACAGCGACAACAAAACAACAAAGTGATAACTGAAAAGCTGATGTTTTTTACAGCTGTGCATACATACAGTAACGAACCATTTGATCGTAAAAAAAAAAAAAAATCCCTATGCCGAGTCCACATAAGCATTGTTCTTTCATTTGTTATTTGAAACAGAGGCAGTAGGAAAGTCTAAAATATCACCATATTATGACCAATAAAAAAAGTAAATTAATTCAAAAAACAATTTGGCTCATTCTACCTGCTCATCCCAATTTCTGTTCACAGACCAAGTACGTTCGACAAAGGAAGCTGTGCTTAAGTGCTCAAAGGCAATGGCGTGACTGGGCCGCTTACTCACAGAATGCAGCCATTTCCGGCACTCTGGCAGTGGGCATACAAGCGGCTACAACACAGGCGATCTGGTCGTTTACTTGTGAGTGAGGAGAGAGAGGCTGGAGGGAGTGGGAGGGGAGAGACAGAGCAAAGTAGCACGGGGGGGGGGGGGAGAGGGAGAGAGAAGGGTGGAGGTTTGCGTACGGGATAGCGACCGATGCATGGCAGAATCGTGGACTGCATAGGAAAATATCGGGTAACAATACAGGATTACAAACAGGGTTATTAACAGGATTACGAATAAGATTTTAAAAAAAGCAAGAAGATAAAAAAAAAAAAAAAATGCAACAGGTTTAAGTACAGAATTAATTACAGAATTGAAAGTAAGGTGCAAAACCACAGAAGATTGAAAACAAAATTACAAACAGGACTAACTACAGGACTGTAAATCGATATTATGAAGTTGCATGAAAATCCACAATAGGCTTATGGACTCGAAAACTACTGAATGGATCCATCTGAAATTTGGCACACAACATTGCTGCATATGGATCTATCTTTCTGCGTACATAAACCCGAAAACTACACTGGGCGTTATTCTAAAAGTGCGATAATAATTGAATAATATACTCGCGAGGCTGCTTGATCCGAATTGTACGTTCGATAGTATGATGCTTTCATAATACATTTTTGTTTGACTAGCATTCAGTTTATTCAACCAAAATATCAAAATAGAGGTGCGCACGCTTTGCAATACACTTCAAGTCGCAGGGCTATATATATATAGTTTAAATCTCCCAAGGAAACCGTGGGTTCTCTTTTAATAAGATTTAAAAAATTAAGGCTGTGGCTATACTCCGGTCCCGGACTGACACTACAGTATACCAAATAATAAAACAATCCCGCTGGCTCTGGGA
>JBCAUA010623153.1:0-15981 GCA_038406235.1 Peronia verruculata
CTGTTAAAAAAAGATTTAGACAATGTGAGAGAAGAGTGACAAATTTGATACATGAACTGAAAAAATGAGAAAGAGAGACAAATACTGGGAGGGAGAAGGGGGAGCTAAAGAGAAAGGAGAAGACAGAGACACAAGTTAGATGGTGAAGAGAAAGAGTGTGCATGTGTATGTATGAGTATACTCAGCCCATCCAAGAAGTCATCCTTCTATGCCAATTGACATAGAATATATCAGAGGAAACAGTGACTCCAAGAGGATAAAGCCTTAGCTGTGTGAGGCATCCCAGATTTGGCTAAGGTATGTACCTGCACCAGTATGGATTACTATATATATGTAGCAGAAAAAGAAAAGAGAAAGAGATAAGGGGGTAGACACAGGCTGAAGAAAGAAGAGAAAAGGAGTGCCATTCCTCCAGCCACAAGCAATAGAGATAGGACAAGATAAGGTGGAATGGAACTGGGGAGAATGTCAGACTGACCTGGAAGTGCAGAATGATAGTCCAGATGAGACCTAGAGTCAGCTTGGGGTTTCCATCTACAATCTCATCTGATCGAATGTTCACCAGTTTGATCTGAAAAGCACAAATATATGTTTTCATATATTAATCACTAATCTGCTGGATTTGGTGTAAACCAATATGGCCATTAATAAACTTTTGACTCACTCTCTTTCAAGATGTATGACATGTTTAGTGCACAGAATGCAATGCACTAGTCATCTACCTGATCAGATTTAAATTTTGAGAAATCTGGAGTTTTGGGAATGAAATCTAACTTTGGAGGTATCTTTTTTGTTACTATTTGTTTTATTTTGTTCTGTTTTGTGCGTTTGTACTTCTCAGTTCTTTTTCTGGGCCAAGGAAGGGGAAAACAGCACAGGGCTTACCTTCTGAATAGGGTTGAGATAATAACATATGAAAAAAAGAAAGAGAAGAATCATCATTATGTATTTTTTCTCCTCAGGTTGTGTTCGCAGCAGTGCTCACACTTCTTCAGAGAATCCAGAAGTCTTGCACATGCATGATGATATCGTTGAGCTTTTCAGTTCACTGGGTTTCAAGTTCACTGGATAGAACCAGCATATAGTCATAACAGTTAGTCAGGTGACTGAATGCTTGATGACAATTCTTCATTTTGGTCGGGATTCAGATTTGGTTTAAAAAAAAAAAAAAAGCAAATTAAGATTTAAAATAAAGGACTTCCTCCAGGAGATGAGTCAGACACATTTATCTTGAGGCTGCTGTTAACCTCATATTCATGAGTGTTTACTTTGCTCTAGATTTACTTTAGCAGTCTTTACACACATTTGAAGGTCACAACACAGAACATAATGTATATTTACACTGTTTATGTGTAAATATGTGTAATTATAAAATGTTGAGGAAAAACATTTTTTGGTTTCTTCTGTTTCATCCCCCCCCCCCCCTTTCACCCTTCTTTGAAATTTATTAATCACAACAAGCACCTGTGCCGATTTTCTGCAACGAAAATCTGAAGAGAGACAAAATAATTTGTTTGCTATCATTTCCTGTAAGTGTAGTAAGTGATAATCCGCAGATCTCAGATTGCTCTTTCTGTTTTGTGTGGATTTAGAGCATCTTCTTTTTCACCTTTCACACGACTTTTTTGTTCTTGTTGTTGTTGTTGGTTTCTGCCGTACTTGCTTTGGTGATCTCCTCATTTTTTTGCTCCAGTGCTTTTATTTAAAATGGATACCAGAAGTTGAATCACGACATGGTGAGGCATTTCTACAGTACAATTTTGTATAATTAATTGTTAGGCCGGACAATTAATTCTCTTACGAATACAAGTAGCATCCTCTGTGATCACTTTTGCTGTACTAAATGTATGCATTAAATTTTAATGCCAAGTATCTATGAAAACGTGCCCAGGGAGGTTTGTGGAAAGCCATGACAGTCAGGGGAAATAACTCCATGAAATAGTGCCGAATGGCTGATGTGTTCCTTCCCTTACAGTTCTACATAAGCTGCAGCCGTATTATTAATCCTACAATCAAGGAGCATAATACGTATTATAAAATTTAAAATATCACTCACTCTTAGCATTCCATTACGCTAATGCACAATTCTGATGTACTACAAGCCATGGTGGCAAAGTTCTTTTGCCGAATTTACAGAAATTTATTTTTATTTCCCCACTTCTTTGCCACACACTCAACATTATGTGGCTAGCCAGGTGCACTTCCAGCCTGGCCAAAGGCAGATCGAGTGGCTTAAACTGATAGTGACAACCAGAGTACTGCACGAGACCATTTGATGTAAAGATTTCATACAACATGTACATGTGTGTGATTTGATAATGCGAAAAAATTCGAGCTTCTCTTGCATGCATACTTTCAGAAAAGAACTGATAGTGTTTTGTTTTCTGCCCTTCTTTTTCCTAGAGGAAGGCGGTGTCTTCACATTAGATAAATCAGGTCATATTTTATCACAGCTCTGGCCATAGGTATGGTGGATGACGATAAAGGTGACACATCGGTTTTTGTCAAGTGGTCATTATCTGAAGGGCTGGCCCCGAAGAAGGGCGATGACTCACTGTTAGTATCAGTATATGGTCGACGTCATCAGTGACGAATACAAGATTAATGTTCTCAGAGTGAAGAGATTTTCGCCCAGGAGGTGACTTGCTTCCTTGGGAACTCCATCCGACAACTAAAGTGTCCATGTCTCCTCATTATGCAATGCTTTCATTGTCCTGGGGTCAGGGAGAGGTCACAAAGTCACTGGCCTCAGTGACTGAAGCGGACAGAGACAGAGTGACAAGCAAAATCGTGTTACCACTGCATACTAACGACCACCACGTCTCATTCATTTTATACGAGTGATCTGATTATATACAGCCTTTGTCCTCTGCATTTGCTGTTTTCCGAGTAAAGGTCAAGAGAAGTGGTTAAAAAAAGTTTGCAGGAACATCATGTGTATGACTAAACACAGGGACCATCTGTTCATGATTCTCCTCTAATCTCCTTTTGAGCTGTTAGGATCTCTCTAACGTACATAATTATACTTTTAAATGTCATGATCATTTCGTTGGTCAATGTATCTTAGCTTTGATGAGTCTCGGGTAAGGACCCAGCGACAAAGAAAGGTACAGACTACACGTGAGTTAGAACACATAATATGCAAAAATTAAGATGCTCTTTATGATTGGCAACACTATCTGCCAATAACCCCGCCTTTCATTGTGAACTGGCAGCCACTCTGTGATCTATGCCGTGGGTGTTCATGCCATTGTCGGTTTAAAGGATTGCCCTTTAATCATAGCAGAGACGTTAAACAGTGGGCTCGAATATTTGAGTCAAAAAGATGACTACGTATACCTGTTAGATATTATAGGCACTTTAGGTACCTTCCACGAGGATCTGTGGAAAACACTGAAAATTTGGCTGATAGCCCGTATCCGACTGTCCATCTGTTGCAATCTGCCTGTCCCCACAATGTGTGACCCCAGGCTTTCAGTCCTACAACAGGCCAGGTGGCCCTTGTACACTGACCTTTCAATAAAACGTTTACTCAGCGAAATGGATAATAACGTGAAATTCTTGAGCAATGACTGACTATCATTAATATACTCACCCCTTTCATCCGTAGAAAATCCAGTGCTATCTGTACATTCTGTATCTTGTGAAATCTCATGTGACCTCGCTCCCGGGGCTGTCAAAAGACAAATGAATCACTCTTAATTTTACACACACACACACACACACACACACACACAAAAATCCTTTATACATTTTGCATGAAAATTTTGCTCACTTCTCAGCATTATTGTTTCGACACAAACCTTGTTCCCAGTTCTGGCATTTGTTGATGTGGTTGTTGTGGTAATGGTGATGGTGGTGGTCGAATGGAGGGCAGTGGTAGGGAAATAAGACGTTGAGACTTCAACCTGACAACTGTGACAGAAGGAGTCCAATCACGAACACAAAGGAAGAGTGGACGTTGACAAAATCTGTCAGTGCTGGGACAGACATATAAGAGCATCAATCTTTCTCTTTCGATCTCTCCCTCCTCTTCACCCATTCCCATCCCTTATTTCACCCCCTAATCCAACCCCATCCTTCCTCTCCTTTTCCACTCCTCTCCTCCCCACTTCCCCCTCCCCCCATTTACTTTTCCTCATCCCAAGTCCTAGCTTGACAACCTAAGATTGAATTACCCTCCCAGGTCTCTGCCACTTTGCAAGTCAAATTTCTGCATGCTAAAAGTTCCAACCACATGTACTGGCACTCTGACACCCTTGGCGTCAGACCGAAGTCTGCATGAGGCAAGGGCAATTTTTCATTCAAATGATTAACTTCATTCCATCAGAACAGAAAGAATGGGTGCGGGCTTGAGTGTGCCAAATTGTGGCGTGTTTACAAACAGGTGCTAGAATTCCGGGGCACTTTGATCTCTCCGTAGGGAAGATGGCAAAACTCCATGAGAACTCTCAGTTCATGTCAGCTTCAGACATCAAAAGTAATGAAACATGGCAGTGGAATGATAACCCAGTCTTACCAGCTGCTTTGGCTAAGATTAATTTGCACTCTAAAACTTGTTCCTCAGCCCTCTAGAACCCGGTATGTCATGGGCAATTACACAATGGTCTCAGATTTTCCAACAGAGACATATTTACAACACTAGCTAGAACCATGTTAGGAGAACGGAAATGATGGAGAAAGCCTAAAGCATCCATCAAACACATTTAACTCCCATGCCGTATTATATCTGTTCTAACTTCTGAATTTAGAGGGTTAAGCTGACATGAAAACCATCTTCTCATTGCCTAATCTTGTCCCTAGGTCACAGTGCTAGAGTGAAGAAACATGAATGAAGAAAGGGCAAACTGACCAATATATCATGTGCCAGGACTTCCAATAGGGAGATGAGGTTGTGTCCATCCCTGAGGTCTTCGTACAGGTCAAGTATGCGCCGCCCGGCCTGAAAGATAAATAAACACATGATTGCATTAGTAGGCTTTCGTCATTCGTTGTCAAATAACTGAGATTAAATACCAAGGATGTTTCAGAAACTATGCATGCTACAGTGCCTGGCTCGTGTTCATGATGCTTGAACACAACCGGAGAATTTGGCGTGGATTTGTGATAGATCAGCCATGTTCCCGCAAACTGCTCCGGTGTTTCAGGATAGGATAGTTAGCACCGTTGACAAGACCTTGGTGAAAAATCATGCCACTGTTGTAATTGGTTTCAGTTTTGATTATTATCACAAACATAATTGTAAGATTACACAGAAACAGACTTTAAGTATTGGTAAAGATGAGAAATTCGCCACCGCTAAAAATATTGAAAGTAATCATTTATAAATAATGCTTTGTCACAGTACATTAAACAGTTGACAAAAAACAGCATTTAATCATATCGCCATACTATAATCCGAAACACAAATGTTTGATTTATGATAACACGTTTGATTTATAAGTTTGAAAAAAAAAAATGACAGTTTGCCTTAATCTTCATGATCTGGTCTTACCCCCGAATGGATTCAATACAAAATTATACCAGAAACAATGAGGTATTTCGAGAAAACTCACATGATCCAGGATTTTCGATCACACGCTGATTTGTTTACTTGCACTGCGCATGGCAGACAAATCTTGACCAATGATGAGCTTTCAGACCTGTCACATCATATAAACAAAGCCACATGTGAGCGATGTTGCCTCGGTCATGTGACCGATCTCGAAATACCTCATTGCTGACTGAATAAATGTGTCCTTACGACAAACGTTTTTGCACAGACCATTCTAATAATGAAAGAGAATGTAAATTCTAGAAGAGACAATTCCATGCGTATTGCTACAAGGCAGAATAAATACCAAGACAGAGGGTTCTACTGGAGACTAGAATAAAGTTAGCGGAAGGAGAAAACAATCAGCTCGGGCAATTAAAGTATAATACTATATTAAAAAATATCAACTATTTTTCGCATTCAACCGAAACAACCGGCAGGACCCTAAGGTGATGGGATAGGGGAGATGGGAGAGAGGAAGGAAGGAACATTCCTCTGTTTTGAAGGATCACAACAAAAAGGTCAAGCCATGCAATCTGTGATCATACATGTGTTACCATATGAACACAAGCAAGCTACTACCATACTGCATCCTCTCGTGATAGAATAGAGTGGGGTGCAAGCATGAGTTTTATCTCCCTGAGTTAATATGACAGGTTCCTTCTGTGTATCAGTGTGTTCTGTACTTTTCAAGCACACAACATGTACATGTACAGGGAAAAATCGATAGTGCAGACAGAGGCTGTATTTTTTCTTCTCTCAGTACGGATGAAATCATGCCCTTATCACTGAACAACTGCATCCCTCTGTCATATCTCACGGCAAGGTATTCATACGCGATACTGTTAGGACTAAACTGTCATACAGAGGTCAAATGATGTACATCCTGAAATCTAAGAAATCAATATTCACATCCGTTTGAGCACAAACTGATCACATAGTTCAGTCTGGTTCAGAGATAATTAATGCTAGATCTGGACAGATCATGTGATAAAGAATTACACCAAGTGCAAGCACAACTGACAGTTCGGGGGCAAAATCAGTGACGATATTGACACCAATTCATGGCAACATAGGTACAGGTCATTGTCACAACATACAAGCTTCAAGAAGAGGTCACTGTCACAACAGACGATCTTCTACCCCTTCAGACCACAGAAGCACATCCAGTGCAGCAAACTGACAAGGACAGAGACAACATTAATAAGACAACAGCACATGAACATAACCCGAAGGTCACCACATCATATCTTTCAGGTAGTCACATCTTTGTCTTGTTGACAAAAGAGAGGGACGTTGACAATCTGTGGATTTTTATTTTGATCGATGCGTCCTTACATGGCATCAGTGCGCAGAACCACAAAATCAACAATGATACTGGATTGCTGCATGTCAAAAGAGGATGAAGAAAGTATTCAACAAAATTTCATATGAAAAATATCGCATGCATGCCAAACGTGGAAAGTATCATGCGTTCAGTTTTTTGTTGTTGTTGTTTCTTTTTCCACTATTGGTGGATCTAATGTTGTCATGAACAAATCTGCCGTGGTCTAAGTTTCGGTCATGGTCCTACCATATTAGTTTGAAAGAAAGGTTCGAAAACACCATCAAACTGATATAGGAAATATACTATTTGATGTCCTGTTAAGATAACACTCTTTCTACGCTTGAAAAGATGTCTGAATTCTGCTGTATCTATTTAATTAACCATGTAACAATCAGTGCCTTACTCAGCTATCTGAAGCTGATGGCATGATCATGTACTGTGTTATACGTTTGTACTATTCTACTCCGCCAAGAACTGTGAGCTAATTATCTCTAACTGAACTTATTACTGAAACCTTTGAAAAAGTCATGAATGCCATCATGAAATTGTTTTCATTACACGTATTACTGGTACATGTATCACATTCCCAAACCATCACAGTGTATACACAGATTTCACAATAACTGAGCTTAATGTATTAGTCTTGTCGGAGATAATTCTATGTTGGTCTGAACTGTTGACATTTCCTTGACCTATGGATGCACCATGCCATGCAAGAAAGGAGAGGAACAAAAATCATGAAATAGGATGAGAGGAGAGAGGGGAGACAATCCATCACAACATCAAAGAGCAGGTAACAACGACAAGGTCAACTGACAAAATGCTGCCCAAACCTGCGTGAATCTCCAGTGCTGCGTGTAATCAATGGGAAATGGACACCACTAGAAAGATAAGAGGATGGAAAAATGACAATGTGAATTCATGTCACATAAAATGATTAATTGGTACAAGCTAACGGTATTCTTGCTGTAGCAGTTCTCTTGATACCTTATTTGATAAATTGCTCTTCTGTCGACCATGACTGTTTATCAAATATGGGAATCGACAATGCTCTGCGTAAGGGGTGCTACCATTAGATCATTTATCGTCAATATCATTTTTCAAAATTAGTCATTTGAATATAAAGAAGGAACGGTGCCTGAGGACATGGTGAGGGTTGAGACATCGGCCAAATCCATTATTCTTCGTCCTTCTCTCTCCACATACAGCACCTATCCTTCAAGCTTCCACAGTGCACGTTCAGACAAATCCATTCTAATAGTTTGTTAAACTACACTAGCAATAATGACTTTGTCGTCCCCGTTTTCTATCTGCCTGTCTGTCTGTCTGTCTCATTCATCTGTCTATCTATCTATCTATCTAGATAAACACTATCCATCCATCATATCCATCTACCCAGACATCCATCCATTCATCCATCCATTCAGCTATCTGTCTGTCTGAAGGTGTCGTAGGCCACCCAATCACACACAATTGTGTGTGTGTGTGTGTGTGTGTGTGTGTTTTGTGTGTGTTTTTTTTTTCAGCTCTCTTTCTCTTTTTTACTCATGCCTTCATTTTCTCACCATCATATTTAACCTTCTTCACTCACACTTTTCTCCTTTCTTTTCTTTTTCTTCTCTCTTTCTCTCGTTCCCTTTCTCTCCCTCCTCTCTCTCTCTCTCTCTCTCTCTCTCTCTTTTCTTTCTAGTTCAAATATCGTAGATGCCAATACAAAGATGCATGTACAAGGAACCCCCATCAAAGGCTGAAACATGCCAATGCAGCGGATGATTATATCGAATCGCTTGACACTAACGACAGTCATTAAATCTTCTGTCTCATCAGAGGAACCAGGCAGTTGATCAAGGCAAATTTTGCCCACTCATGCCTTCAAAACATAACTGATTTAAAGTGGGTCTCCCACTTGTTTTCGCCCCCCCCCTCCCCTGTGCGGACACAGGTCATTAGCTTGGTCAAACTTGGCTATGATATATGTGTTGTGTTTTCGGTTTTTTTTTTTTTTTTGTATATGCTTATTTGCATAGTCACAAATGTGATTGTATGCCTATAGCATGGATCCCTGCCAGGGCGCTTCCATTTTCATGACGTGACATTCTAGTGGACAGAAATACGCTGAGCTGGTTTGTCAGAAGGCCTAACGCGGACTCATTCACTGAAGCCAGTGCTTCCCTGAGCTAATGACAATTTCCTAACATCAACTTTACCAACTTGGTGAGGCCTTATTTTAAACCACTTCTTTTAATTCATAAACGCATAGACACAACGAACAAATTAACAGACATTTACATAGAGTGTACTAGGGGAAAGACAAAGAGAAATGCAGCAACATAAATACTGGCACAGAACTGAATATGCAACGCATTATCATCGTATTTATTCATTCATGTAATTTATTTAATTATCTATCTTTACACACAGGTATTTATTAATTTTATTTATTTATTTATTTATTTATTTATTTATTTATTTATTTATTTTGTTTAAAACACTCGAGTATTTAAGAATGTCTTTACCGCTGACTCCCTCCTCCACCGACCCATCCGAAAAAAAAAAAAGTGACCAGAGATAACTTATGAAAGATGGCAATCTGACAACTAGACACGGACAAAACTGAAATTTTTCCGTTGAGAATATAGGGCGCGTTCACTGGCAGTGATTCGCCCTCGTGTGCCAAGGAATGAGATGAGTAGGAAATCTTTGGCACGTGGACAGTCCAAAAATAGTCCCTGACGCAAATGCATTGGCAGGTCAATGTGTCCTTTGCTACGTCACTGTAAAATTTATTTCCATCGTCTGCCAAAGTGATCACTGCTTTATGAAAAGAAAACCCGTTTAACACGTGCATTGTCCCTGCCATATTGATAACGAGCCCGTGGAACCTCCCCCCCCCCTCCCCTCTCTCTCTCTCTTCTCTAAAATATCAACACACTCACAGACAAACATGTTCACCTCCAACTCACAGCAACAAGAGAGGCGAACTAAAAACTGGACACAATATGGCGCATGATCGTGGCTTACTAGGAACAACAAACAACTAAAAACAATGATGAAGAGTGTGTGTTCAGCGTTCCCGACATAAACCACGAGCAGGAGACTGAAAGGCATGGAGTGAACGTAAATGGTGAGCGTATCTTAATAAACGATTTAAAAATCAAACCTATGACAGTGCTTTGCAACACCGCGAACATGGTCATTAAGTGCCAGGGCTGGTGGGCAGGAACTATAATAGTAGGAATAATAATATATATTAAGCGCTGAATTTAATTTTATGATGATGATTGCGAGAGAACCAAGAAAGGCAGAGACATGCGGTTTTCGTCAAAAGTTGTATTTTTATTACTATTATTATTATTATTTGTAGGATGTCAAACTGTTTTTAAAAAAAATACTATGCGACATGAAATATTCCTAAAATTGTAGCATTTGTAGGGATTCCATTGGTGCTAGTACGCATATTTTCATACTGCCTTGCTGTAATTAGTTTGAAAAATATGTGTTTACGAAGCATTTCAATCTAATAACAATGGAGTTAATTTATCACTGGGCTACTTCCCTTAAGAGCACCTTTTTGTTTTAACATTTCATTTTCAAGGAAAGAAAACAAAGCATAACCATTCGTAAACAAGTAATCCAAGTTCAATCAGTGTTTACTTTCTCGAAACTAACCAAAGTGGTAGTTCCTCATAGAAAGAAAAAAAAAGGGGGGGGGGGGGTGCGAGAAACACACATCGGGAAAACCTGTCTATCCATATATTATATCCTACCATCTGTTCTTCTGGTCATCTGTTTCTGGTTAACAGTAACTAAACATATGGTTTTAAAAAAAAAATGAAACTCTGCAAATCTGTGTAGGCAAAAACAATTAAAAAAAAAAAGAAAGAAAGAAAAAGAAACATGCAAGACACCAAATATAATTGCTCTCTCCTCTCTTTCTTTCTTTCCTCTCTTTCTCTTTCCTCTATGTGTTCCATATGCTTTATCTATTATAAGCCTATATTATTATACAGTCATATATATACATGTATCATAAAAAAGAACATCGAGTTACCGACACTGCAATTGTCATAACAGTAAAACTCAACAACTCGTTATTCATGATAACAACAATGATAAAAACTCAGTATCTATAATAATAATAGGACAAATAAAATATTAATAGCAATTTACTATTCGGCAGTTCGATATTGTTAACACTTAACTAACTGAAGGGGAGTGGGAGGGGGGAGCTACCACTTCTCAACACTCAAACGGGCACTGACAGTTCTGAATACTGTAGACATAATCTCAAAAAAAAAACCTGTCATAAGCTGTGTACTCATCATATCCAATATCGGAAAGAATTAAAACACATCCACCAAAAGTATGGCAAATGATAGCGTTAACACACATTTGCATTGCAGAAATGCATCGGTGAAAATAAAGAGCCGTATACGTTATGACATTCTATTTTTTTCCCCCCACAATTTACGCCGTAACCTTCATGTGTGTATGTTCAATGATTCTCTGGAAATCGCCAATATGATGCCTTTCTTGGCCAAATTCAACGCGGAGTATTACGGTCTCTGTCCACCACGGTATCGCTGTGCGACCACGCTACGTCATGTGGCATGCGTCCGAGTGACCTCGTTGTACTGCTCCGTACACCTTCTAACCACTGGATTCAGACATTTACTCACTGCCACCACCACTACCCCCCCCCCTTTTTTTTTCTTTATTCTTACTCAGTCATCTCTGAAATTCCGTCGGCATTTAAACCCCCCCCCCCTCCTTTGTTCTGTTCTGCCCGTTTCCATTCCACTCTCCCCTCCCTATTTATCTACTTCCATTTGTTTGTGTGACTTTGTCTTTCTGTGGAGCTGCCTCATACCGCACATGTTTATCCACAATACCTATCTGATTTCAGTGCTCACCCACAGAGTCGGAGCTTGTGAGCAAAGGCACTCACTCAGATGCCTCTTCCCTGAACAGCATGTGCCTGAAAGATTACATGACGCAAAAAGGAATAAGGTGAAAAGGGGGAGAGGCCGTCCGGCACGCTTGTGGTGTAAGTAAAGAGAGGGCTGGTTTCCTCTTATGCTGCTGAAAGGTGAGAATGTCAGATAGGTAGACAAAGACCTGACGCAATTGGGGAAGGGGGGGGGGGAAGCGGAGGGGGGACACGGTTTTAAATGGTTCTTTGATTCGACTAAAACAAAATGGCGCAGTGCTGAATCATTTATGTCGAAGTATATATCTATGACACAACGTTTTCTCTAATCATATATTATCACCATCACTACTTTATTTTCGACAAATCTATTCATATGCATACTTCTATGCTCTTCTCTCCTTTCTCTTTCCCCCTTCTCTTCCTCCCCCCTCCCCCCCCCCCCCCTTTCATATCTATCTGAAAGCGTTCCTTGATCTTTTTTTTTTTTTTTACTACACTGCCAACCAATGAAATCACATTATCTTCTCTACTCCATTTTTATTTCGTTTTCATCACTCATCATAAATCTGCTATCAACACAGACTAAACGGTCTGGCCTCACCATTTATTTACCTTCCACAAGCAGCAGCCCGTATTTTCAAAGCTCCTTCGGCAAACACTCTTGCCACTTCTATCTAACAGATAAGCACTCCTCTACTCCTCTTTTCTTTCTCTTCCTCTCTCTCTATCTTGCCATAAAACGTTTCTTCTTGCCCTTTTCCCAGCTATGCCTAAATCTATAATGTAGCGTTATTTTTCTTTCCTGTGTCTCTTATTTTCTCCTCACCCATCTTGAACACTGCGGGCGAAACGATTCCATCTGGACTTTGAACAAAGCGGTGAGAAATGTTAAGACGGTCACACAGGTATGAAGCATGGTGAGAAAATCGTGGGCGCGGAATTCCGCAGATCTGAGCCAAGCATACAGAGGCAGACCTCGGGTGCTCTTTAGGCCAATGTTTTCTTTCCTCTCCTTGATTGCCTTCTTGTGCCCTCTCACCTACACTGGCATTGAATGCACATTCTTTGTTGCCACACGCTCCTTGGACGCTTTGTTTCCTGGCAGCTCAGGTGCAAGGAGGGGTGAGCGGAGACGTTCGTGATTGATACCCTGGTCCCTATAGGTGTTTACATCATCACCATGTCGTCCCATTGTGTCTCTATAATTACACGTCTATCCTTTGTATGCTTATGTACATATCTGATGATTTGGCTTTCGCTCCTGGATAATTAAGATCTGGAGGGCTAATGTTATGGTGACTATGGATTCAAGCATGCAAAAACAGACAATTAGATCTGCTTCGAGTTTACTTGTAATAAGTATATGTCTAAATGTAATGAAATCACATTATGCCACTGTTTATTGTAAATATAACGGCTGACTTGCCCAGGCACTACCTTTATTTTTTAACAAAAAATATCTTTCCTCTATCTACATAATTTGCCTTTCTGCGTCAAGTAAGGTTCTATGAACTTAAACATACAGTTCGTGAGCGCTCATCACAAAATGAGTAGTATATCGGGATCAACAGTGCAGATAATCCATGTCACTTCTATGCATATTATAGCAGCTTGTAGCCTGTCAGACAAAGAAGTTGAACTCTGACATATGTCACGTAGTAATGAACCATTTCCTTGCAAAGCCTATGGATATTGGCCTTCCAGCTAAAATATCAACAGGTCAAGAACTGCAGGTCAGAAAACTGGTCTGCTAAAAGAACAGACAGATTCAACTTCCATGAAATAAACACCTTTTAACTGGGAATACTTTTTGTTACAGATGGTCCAGAAGGGGATTTTGGAGTTCTACATTTCTCGTTTAGGACCTGAGTATACGCATTGCCTCCATGACCGCAGTGCAATCATTCGGGTCATGTTGTAACCGGTGATGCTTTCGCAGCAGCCAAACTAACACGTACTTGACAACGCAATTTCTTTACCTCCTGGCTTTGCCCAACCGCTCTGTGTCTGCTCAGTTCTGTGTGATTTCCACCCTATACAGATACCATGTAGATAAAGTTTGTGCCCGACCTGGTGCACAGCACTGCGTGATCAAAATGCCAACGCGGCTGTGCGCTAATGTCTTCAAAATGTTTTATAACTGTAACAGCCCCAATTTCGTTCTTTCCCCTTCTCTTCGCATTCTTTCTTTCTTTCTTTTCTTTTCTTTCTTTCTTTCTCACAGTTTCCTTTTCCCTCTCCCTCTTTCTCCTCCCTTTCTTAATCCGGAAGACTGTCCCTAAACGAAGTACAAGTATTCATCTAACTGTACATCCACCTTCTTGTCCACCCTCGCTACAGGTAATTTCTGATACAACAACGCCGAAAATGTATCAGTCAGAAAGTTAATATTGCACATAGCCTACCTCCCATTTTGGTATGGAGGTATGCGTTCAAGCCACGTGACTTTTTGAGGCTAAACTGCATTTAATTTGTGCCTAATGTGCCGTCTGAAATCACAATTTTATCTGGATGACACCTAGTCGATCCTCGGCCATTTTGCACTTCCATGGGCCATCCCGTAAACCAGATATGAAGCAGCTGGTGCCGAGTTTCTAAGAGCTGCAGGAAAAATCATGAGCTGAGATTGTTTTCACTTTGAACACAACGATTACTGGTAGATAAATAAAGGCAGGAGAAGAAAACGGCAAAAATACTAATAATAATACATGTAATGCTACAACAATAATAAATTATACATTCCTAAGAATTACCTACGGTCAATAGCAGAGTCTTCTGACGTAATATGATAAATCAATGACAATTCATCATTACGACATTCATCTTCACTCTTTCCTCTTCAAAGACCAAAAAACAAAACAAAACAAAACAAAATAGTGGCAGGCGAAGACTTTCTTTGTCAGGCAAACCAATTCATCATGCTTTTTTTTTTTTTTTTGTAAAAGCCGTGACAAACAGGGATAAGCATGGTATCACGTTATATTTGCTTGAGTAGAAAACTCTTTCAAAAACAGAGCAGAATGAATAGTAGAGTCGCGATTACGCTCATCTCCTGCAAATTTCGTGCGTCTATTTTTAGAAGAAGGGCAGGTATCGCGAGCTGCACTCGCCTGCGTTTAATGATGGCGAAGAGCAATAAGTTAGTATTGGGGAGAAGAACATTTTCTTTTTTCAAGACTTTTTATGGAACAGAGGGGTCTCTGTGTAATATTAATTTTGCTAGATCTATATTCCACTTATGTCTCTGATATCCCCTCCAACTCATCTCATTATTTTCCGTCTCGCACCGTATTCGATCCAGACTTAGATGTAAATTGCATAAATTATTTATCTTTTATTTATTTATGATACTGATAAGCCTTGAATTTTAGCATCTAGACGTATTTTTTTTTTTTTTTTTCATTCGTGAAAAATAATTTTGTCCTAGGCCAAGGTTTAAATGAAGATCTAAATTTTCTAAAAATAAACGCCGGAGGGTTCGCAGAATGCAGTCGATTGGAGCGCCCTTATTGGCTCACGAAGGACTAGCGAAGGCAAGTTGATACTTAAAAACTTGGCGTGAATTTGTCTGTCCTTACGTTTACTATGCATAGGGGGATGGTAAGAGTAAGAAGGAGATCTCGTTTGACAAAATATAGACAGAGCTAACAGTTGACAGGAATGACACGACTCTTAAAAGAGAAAGAAGTCGGGGCAATTCAGTACATATGAAGGAAACACAGACACAGGCGCTCGTTACAGCTCGTTAGCCTGGGACAAACCCAGCAGATGCCCTTTCCCCCTCTCGCCGATGTGGTCGACAGGGAGGCCGGCGCAGTTACAAAATTAAACTCAAGGACTTAAGGGCATTTTTGTGCCCTCCTGCCT
The DNA here is from genome assembly GCA_038406235.1 of Peronia verruculata. Lineage (NCBI taxonomy): Eukaryota > Metazoa > Mollusca > Gastropoda > Systellommatophora > Onchidiidae > Peronia > Peronia verruculata. Next base: position 15,661 of record JBCAUA010623153.1, read on the forward strand.
GGGGTTGAAAATGCAGACGAGCACAAAATTGCAGATAATGGAACAGATGCAATCGTCCGTTTCATGCATGGAGTCAGACTTTTTTTTTTTTTTTAATCCGCCACGAAACCTCAGCAACGGTATAGAGAGGAAGAAAGGTGTATTTATGCTGAGACTCTCTGCCTGCATGATTGCTGTAACATCTGGCAGACACGTCTGACCATTTGTGCCCTCATACATGCATCTTGTCCCGGGAAACTCATCTTCCTGGGGCTACAAGGGCGTAATATGAGTTAGACGCGTGCTGCAGTATCGAGTATTGAGTGATCTGTGGGTTCGAAC
>JBCAUA010623264.1:0-15980 GCA_038406235.1 Peronia verruculata
ACACACACACACACACACACACACACACACACACACACACACACACACACACACACACACACACACACACATGCACAATGTGCCCGGCCCTCTGTTTCTCCCTGATTTGTTTAATTTTTCTATTTATTTATTTATTTTGTTATGACTATTTTTCATAAACTCACTTAAGTCTTAGAAGAAAAAAATGACTTATTATTATATATTAGGCCTACTTCTCTCTTGGCGAGCTGTTACCTCAGTTACGTTTAAACAACAACAACAACAACAATAACAACAACAACAGCAACAACAACAGCAGCAGCAACAATAAGAACAACAACAACAACAACAACAAAATAATAACAAATATCTTTGCTCAGGTTTTAATTTCCCCAATGTGCATATTATTCATTACTACAAAGAACATTCATCGCTAAAATCTCTGATTTTCGGAAAACAGATCGTCAACAAATTCCACTTGTCCAGAGAAATAAATTTAAAAACAAACTGCTTCTCTCGAACACTCTTGAAAACAATACCATAAAAAATAATAATAGTACCACTAGGTATGTTCCTGCTATAGTTCTTTGCCACTTTTCCCCTGCGTTTGTGAGTACCGAGTATATACCGTGCCACAAGGCGCGGTTCTGTGGTAAGGAAAGATACGATAAGCGTAGGATAAGATGAAATACACTTTACTTGTCCTGAAAAGGAAATCTATCTCACTGTTTTATGAGACATAGTATATGCAAAATAATCACACTCACATGTATGTAGATAAAAAGATCTCTCATAACTTCAGAGCCAAACCAGATCAAAAAACTTTGTCTCGCTTTGATAAAAGTGTCGATGATGACGAAAGTGAATTTCTGTAAAGGTTACAATTAGTTTTTACCTGCAACAAACGCCTGGCTCTTTCGATTGACTTTAAAGTGGGGTTCTAGAGTATTTCTGAATTACATTAAGTTTTGATATTGAAGCTTCCTGGTAAAATGGGTTCAAACAAGGGTCTCATTAACCCGAAATTATTGAATTTAAACATCAAATTTGTTTTTCCTCCTACGTAAATTTGTCTAGCACTTCAAAGACCACTAGCCTTACTTAAGGTTACCAAACTGAATACTAAATTTGAAATGAATCTCGTTGCATTTTATTTATCTAAAAAAATGTCCATCTGATATAAAACATATATTAGTAGGGTTACAAAAAAAAAATGGTTAAAAATGATAATAATAGTAATAAGTTTGGATGTCCACAGACAAAGAATAAATGTATTATTTACCAATTTCCTCTGAAGATTCATTATGTGAAGATATGTTTTGTTGTGGGCAGTGAAAAAAAAAGTTATTGTTTTCACTTAAGGCGATTAAGTTCTGTTATTATTTTATTTTCTGGCTTCTTATTTTTAAAGGTGGTCAAACAATGAACGCCCCAAAAACCTATTTCTCTTCTAGGATTTTCCGATGCTACTACGCTGATGGGTTTTACTGTTAACTTTTGCTAAACTCTAAAACTTGCATACTGCCGATTTAAGTATTGATAATGTTAAATAACAACAACAAACAAACAAACAAAAGATTAATGTTTATACTAAAGAAAAAAAAAGAAGACCAAATGACTCGAAAAGCCAAGCAACTTAATATGACAGGCATCTTTACATTACGAGCAAAGGTGCCGAGGTCAGACAAAGTGTCCTATGAGCAATTCTACCGGGATATCAATTTGGCTCATAACAGGCTGGATAACAGGTAATCTGTACTCAATCTTCGTGGTCCGAGTTAGGGCTAAACAACTTTTCTTACAGAAATTCTGAGAGTCGGGATACTGAACAGCATTGCAAAAATATGTCTGTCAATATAATAATATGCTCATGTCTAATTCATAAATTCATTCAAAGTACTATATCAACAAATCCTTTTGGCCTAACAGGTCTGACAGCTGTTTGTCTATCTCTCTCGTTATGCTCATTGGCACTTAAATGTTAGATTATGGTACTGTCGAACAACAAGAAGTCAATATAGTGTGGATCTTTGTTTTAATTTGACAGAGTTCCCCAGTCCCCCCCCATCCCGCGCGAAGGTCCGGGAAACATAAGTAGGGTCTTTTCTCTCACCTGCAGGCTGTGAAAGCCTGTCATGGGTGGGAGATCTCCTATAGAATGCAATCCTTGATGTTCCAGGGATGACATCTCTTCTCTCTTTCTTTGCTCCTTTCTTCTGCCCCAACCTTTTTACTCTCTTCTTCTTGACGTGTAAATGTGTCTTACCGTGTGTTTTGCACAGTAGAACTGTGTCGTTCTGATGTGCTGTTAAACCCCTACACAAATACACAGCACACAAGCAGGGAGTTCTGGTAATTTCTGTTTAATTCATAGTTACTGTTGTTGTACAGAGTAGAGAAATACTACAATATTGCATGACAGGCTGGAATTAACTGCTCCGTATTGCTCTCTCAGAGCTGTATTTATTCCAAGAAAAAAGACATTCACATGGTTGAAGATATAGATGCCACGTACAAATCTCTGTCAATGAGATAACTAGTATTAATTTATTTGCAAAATGAGTAGCGTGTAATTATTGTTCTTCCTTTTACACCAACATTTTTAAAAGACAAAATAAAACAAAAAACAAAAACAACAAACAATCAGTTTAGCTCTGTTGTAGACATATTTGCTTTTATCTTCTAATTATATGCATTAAAAGAAATTCCATACATTACCAGTCCAGCATGTCAACTGCCAGAATAAATTACCCCCAGCTGTGTCTGTTAGCTAATATCAACTTCTTGGCAAATGAGAAGTGGCATAATGTCTAAGAGTTGTCTGAAGGTAAACAACAGTTCAAGTTTCGAATGTTTCCTGATACTGGGCTGTGTTTTCCGAGTCACGACAAGCTACAGGAAAATAATTTATGGAGATGATGGTCTCTTCAAGGCATAATGATACAGATGAGCCTAAATGTCCCATTACAGCCCCATCACTACGAATATGACCCGCTTGGCAAGTCTAACAGTCAGATGACATGATGATATCTGCCTGCCATAGATTAATATTATATATCATTAATATCGAATGAGGCATGTAATTACAGTCCCAGATGTCATCTTTGCTAAATATACAATAATCGCACCTCTGATTCTAGGGCAGATGGCGATGGCTTGTAAATAATACTATACTCAGCTTCTACACAACTGGGATGAAACAAAGGTTGAGTCTGAACTGTACAGTTGTCATCTAAATGACATCTTTAGTAAAAACTAGGAAACATTTAGGACATTATAAATATGAACAGGACCGGATGAGACATTAGACCTGTGTCAGTGAAATCTCTGCTTATCAATGCTTCCTACGACAAAAATCAAGGTATGACGAAATCTGGACAGACTGAAAAGTTCACTGTACAAATTCCATTAAGAGTCAGACGTCAAAAACTTTGTTATATCAGTTTTGTGGGTTTCTGCATCATGCATGGTACCGAAACAATTTCTATAGGCGTCCGCCGGTGGGATGGAGACCATGATCTTACCAACACCACAGATGGTTATATGATGAATCCGGCCTCCTCTGAAACATTGACTACCCAGGAAGCCTTGGAAAAACTGGTGGATGATCAAACAACGGACTTGTTGATGATAATCCTTCATTCCTGTATCAATTCCTGTCTTGTGTTCTGTGGAATTGTTACCAATATTATCAACATCATCGTATTTACCAAACAGGGTTTTGGAGATTCTATAAATATCAGTCTGTTAGGTTTGGCTGTCTCTGATCTTGGAAGTTTAATCTTTTCTTTGTGGATGGTCATTGGTTTCAGTCCACAAATGCAGTACGCTGATCTTCCCTTCATAACTGATGATCTCCTATACTTAACTGGCTGGCCTCGAAACATCTTCACTCGTACCACTGGTTGGATCACGGCTTTCATCACATTTGAGAGATGTCTGTGTATTGCTATGCCACTCAAAGTCAAGATGATTATAACGCCCAACAGAACACGGATCATCATTGCTATGATATTTATCTTAATGACCGGCTCAGTCATGCCCGTATATTACACCAGTCGACTGACCCGATTATTTTCACCTGAAAGAAACAGAACTGTCCTGGGCCTCATCTTCACTGAAGATCGGGAACACGTAGACAGCATTGCTTTCCTTGTCTCCTACACGGGTCTGCCTATGCTGTCATTTACCACCGTAGTCATCTGTACAATTATCTTAGCAGTTAAACTAAAAGATAAAGCTAAATGGCGGAAAGAGGCAGTGAAAACAGTTGGAAGTGTTTCAAACAAAGACACAAAAACCATCAGAATGGTCGGTTTTATCTCCACCATCTTTATTATTTGCTTTACTCCGAATATCTTGGTCTTTTTTGGTCTCGCATATGAGCCTGAATTCAGTCTTGATGGTGCTTACATAAATATGCTCAAAATTGCCGCTGGAATTTCCTTCGCTTTTGAGTCTATCAATTCCAGTATTAACATTATCTTGTATATAAATATGAGTTCCAAATTTAGAACCAGACTAAAGGAAATGCTTCATACCATAAGGACAGCAGCATGTGATTTCGAGAATTCCGCAATAACTTCTTCTCAAGTCTGCCTCTAGATCATGTAAACCTTTTCCTGCATGCCACTCAGGGAATACATAAGTGTCTCGCTACTGTGTTTCCGGAGAGCCTGCGTAATTCACTCAGTAAGAATGACAAATTTTATCCAAACGTTTCAAAAGTACCTATGGTTTCTGTTAGCTACTTGTTTGAAATTCCTGAAAGCATTATTCATCAGGTAAGCGAAGAACCTGACTTTAGCAAAACTCTAACGACTGTCATCTTCACTGTCGTTTTGATAGTCATTTACATCTTGAATCATTGTTTACCTTTAATAAAAAAAATACAGGTATATATATTAAAAGTTTCACAATCATTAAATGAATCAATATATTTCATTATAAATTATGTTGCTTCTTATACAAGCCTCTGAGATAACAAAAATTCAATAATAAGTCTTCATACACACAGTATAATTAACATATTGCGAGGCATGACGAAGAAAACTCTGTCTCTCAGTTATAGGTTTTGGCCGAAGGAAATAGGCCTGCCTTTTCAACTTCAATGTTAAGCCATTTAACTTTTCCACTGTCCAAAGGTTCATGTTGGGGAAATTAAAGGGAGGTGGGGTAGGGGGAGGGAGAGGGGAGGAGGAATTGAACATACTGAGATCTTTCCCACATGGAAACGTTTCTCTGTGCGGTGGCTTCTAATTCTTTCTATTTAATTTAGACAATGTATTTTCCCCCATTCTCGTTTAGTCAAAATTCAGCAAATTTCCGTACCAAAATGAGGGAAAATATTATGGTTTTTGTGTTGCTCCTTCTGAGTACAGCATTTGCTAAATCCAACATTTGTCTTGCGAGGATTTTTAATGTTAAAAAAAAAAAGCACTGGACTTTGGTTGGGGAGCTTGTGGTCAAGGAAATAAAGTGTCTCTACTTGCGTATATTATCTTATTAAATTATGCTTAGTATACGCACCAAAGCTACATTTGAGACCCAAGGACAAGCGCCTCAGGAGGCATTGCAGAGTGAGAAAACTTTATATTTCATGACCTAAGGCTACCTCGATATTTTCTCCGCCCGATTGTAAAATTTTGTGCATATTAAAGATTTTTCAGTAATATTTATAGTCAGTAAATTTTGTTTGATGTCAGGTCAGACTCTGTCTACCACTGGTAAACTGTAGCCCGGTAAGAGTCTGCCACAGAACCCCTAGCTATAGTTAAACAGCCACACTGCCTTGTGGGAGTCTTGAGAAAGTCCACAAGACTGCAGTTGTCGACAAAGAATTGGCTTGGCTGAACGTAAACATTGCCTGCCTTCAGAAAACCCGCCTAGACAGCATGGTGTGGGCTTCGCTGTGAAGAACTCGCTGTCTGCTGCCACTGAACCACCAACTGGAGGAACAGAGATGATCCTTACTGTCCACCTCTCAACAACAGCAGGCTTTGTCAACCCCCTCAGTATCCACCCGCCAACCCTCTACTCCACCTTAGAGGCCAAGGATCTGTTCTACGAGGCACTGCATGAGGCACTACAAAGGAGCCCTAGCGCCGAAGGACTTTACCTACTGGGGGGGGGGGGGGCTTCCATGCTAGAGTTGGAGCTGACTGCGACACCTGGCCCTCCTCTCTCGGACACCATGACGTTGGCAGGATGAACGGTCTGTGTGTGACAAACACATACTTCAAGTGCAAAGGACGCCACAAAGTCTCCTGGAGACACCCCCCGGTCTCGCCACTGGCACCAGCTCGACCGCGTCATCACCAGGCGTGTGGACCTACGCAGTGTCCTCCACACGAAAAGTTTTCACAGCGCAGACTGTGACACAGATCACTTCCTGATCTGCAGCAAAGTGAGGCTGACGACCAAGAAGATAAACCGCTCCAAAACCATAGGTCTCCCGCGTATGGACACCTGCTGCACTATACCTGCGGTCGACAGCATCAACACCTGCTGTATCAACACCGGCTGTCGACAGCAAGTGGGGCTTTCTGAGGGATATCATATACACATCAGCGCTCTCTGCATTCGGGAAGAGAGAACACCGAAACACAGGCTGGTACAAAGCACACTGGGAAGAGATGCAGCCAGTCACAAAACTAAGAGGGAAGCCCTGCTGGCCCACAAACAGAACCCCTGCACCAGCACTCGCGACGCCCCAAGAGATGCACGCAAGAAAGCCCTGCAGGCAGCGCTACGATGCCCAAATGACAACTGGCTGAATCATGCAGCAAGATCCAGTCAGTCCGCCGACCCGGGAAATACGAGGGGAATGTATGACGGCATCAAGACAGCCACCGGGCCCGCTGCAACTAAGACCACATCGTTAAAGAGCAAAGACAGGAGAAGTCATCACATACCAGGGCAAGCAGCTTGAACGCTGGGTGGAGCACGACCTGGAGCTGTACGCAACACAGAACGTGGTGACTGATGCCACCCAGGACGCCCTACCCAGTCTCACTGTCATGGAGGAGTTCGATGCACTACCTATAGAAGAAAAACTCGGTAAAGCCATCGACTGCTTGTCTTGTGGGAAGCCGGTACTACTGCAGCACCTCCATGAGCTCCTGTGCCTATGCTGAAAGAAAGGCCATAATTATCTCGCAAGACATGGGCGACGCGAACATCGTCACTCTCTACAAAAACAAGGGAGACGGCAGTGACTGTAATAAATACCATGCTATCTCTCTCCTCTGGGTTGTGGGGAAGGTCGTATCGCCCGCCTACAGAGTCTTGCTTCCCGTGTGTACCCAAGGTCACAGTGTGGTTTCAGGGCCGGCCGATCTATAGTGGACCTGATCTTCTCATTACGCCAGCTGCAGGAGAAGTGTCGAGAGCCGCAGAAGCCACAGTACACCGCCTCCATCGACCTGACAAAAGCCTTCGACCTTACCAGCAGAAGCGGACTCTTCAGCGTCTTGTAGACGATCGGATGCCCCCCGAATCTATTCCAGATGGTGACTTCCTTTCATGAGGACATGCACAGCACAATCATTTTCAACGGTGGCACATCCGAAACATTCCTTGTGAGCAGTGGTGTGACGCAAGGCTGTGACCTGGGGCCGACGCTGTTTAAAATCTTCTCGTTGCTCCTTCAGTATGCTTTTGTGAGGAAGGCATATTCATCCGCACCAGAGCCGATGGGAAGCTGTTTAACATCGCCCGACTGCTTGCCAGGACGGAGGTTAAGGAGGTCCTCATCCGAGAGTTTCTGTTCGCAGACGACGCCTCGCTGACGTCTCACACCGAGGCTGGTCTACAGGAGCTAGTCAGTCGCCTGTCCCATGCCTGTAAGGAACTCGGACTCACCATCAGCCTAAAGAAGACAAACATCCTAGCCCAGGGCACAGAAGCAACGCCAGCCATCATCATCGCCTACACACATGTCGAGGTTGTGGAAACTTTCATGTACCTGGGGCCACCCGTTGCCAGCTCTCTCTCCCTGGACCCACAGATATCCGGCAGGATTGGGAAAGCCACCGCAGTCATGTCCAAGCTGAATAAGCGTTTTTGGAGCAACAGCCAGCTGACAGTGAACACAACGCTACATGTCTAGCAGGCCTGTGTGCTCAACACTTTGCTACACGGGAGCGAGTCTTGCCGGCTAGGAGAAGCGGCTCAACAGCTTCCACCTATGCTACATCAGACGCCTCATTCAGATCAAGTGCCAAGACAAGGTAACAAACGCAGGGGTCCTCCTGCACGCCGGCATCCCGTCTCATAAACACATTTTCCTTGACATAAGAAACAAAAGAAGAGAAGCATTTTTTGTATCTCATTTATTTTTTCATAGTTTTTTTTTTTTTCAAAATGAATACAACTGCCAATTTTGTACACGTATCATCAATGGCGTTTGCAAGATCTCATTACAAAAAAGTGATTAAAAAAATAATTCAAATACCTTTGTATCATTTTTAGACATTAGGTGTTAGAAATGGCATGCAAAGACTGGAACCATTTAGGTGGTAGTAACGGAAGAGATTTTGAAAAACAGTGTAAAATCCAAGATGACGGCCATTTCCAAGGCACCAGATATGTTAGCAACTTTCCATGGACTTATTCTGAATCAGACAAACATGCCAAATACAGATGGAGCATCAAACAGAGAGAGAAAGAAAGAAAGAAAAAAAATACTTTAAGTGCCCCCCCCCCGCCCCACCCTCTTAAAAGGGCCAGCAGTTTTGCCTAAGACTTTGCGAAACACATGGTTTGAGATACTTAAAAAAAAAAAAAAAGAAATTATGGCCATGAAACATTCTCGCACTAGTAGCAGTCAGAAATCATTTTCTCCACCTATCTCAAACATCTTATCTACGAGCATTACCAAATGAACGCTGTTTAAGGAGAGTAGCTGTGGAATGTTTGCAAGAGAGATGGCCATTTTTTTTTATATGTCATTGCAATCAGAAAACACTGTTTTTGGCTGTGACGAAGCCAGCAATGTCTTTGCTAACTATATATCACAGGATTGAGCAATAGTATTGTTTATGTTATTGTCTTTAACGAAAAGGGGGCGGGGGGGGGGGCAGGGCGTCCTGAAATGTGGGTTTTGTTTAAAAACTATTATTTTGGGTATTTGCTCTCTCTCTCTTAAAAGCTTTGCACTTTTAAAACCTAGAAATAGTCTTAGACCGTACATCTATTTTATGTGCCCATAGTCAATTGATAGCTGGGCCACTTAACTAGTATGTGGCTACCTCTGGTTGCTATTTGTAATTTTAGATCATCATTCGATGGCATATAAGCAAGTAATGCATAAAGCATTAGGATAGGACTTCGTCTGGCAATATCTTTAATCCCAGTATCACGGATAGACAATAGGTGACCAGTCTGAAACCACAAAGACTCACAATTACCTAGAATATCAGTGTAAGGTTTCACCAGGTGCTTTAAAATTAACTTCAACCTCCAACAAAGAGTGATATTCTCCTTTATATCTGTTGCTTCAGAGCACAGTTGGAATGTGTAAGCGGGATATATGCAACAGGGGTCCATCAAGTGTGTTATTATGTTTCTTTCTTCAAGTGTGTTATTATGTTTCCTTCTTCACACAATGTACAAACACACATATCCATACACACACAGGCATAGGGGGAAGGAAATGTATTTTCTTCTCTTTTTTTTTTTTTTCAATTTGTTTTGTAGTTGGCGGTGATGTTATTTTTATTTTTTCATAATCTGGCTTTAGACTGACTTATTAATATCATTATTTTTTGTTCAAAGTTTGTTCTTTAATCTAGGTATTACATCGCGTTACATTACACAACAGAAATAAATAATAATAATTGAGAAGGATACTACATCCATCCTTTAATTCCGGTAGCCCATATTTGGTAACGGCCTAATGTGCCTATTATTGTAGAAAACGCACACCGCCAGAGGTTTGAAATTTCCTGATAACAGATCGCCAACAAATATCCCTTCTGCAGAGAAATTAATTTTAAAAAGTGCCATAAGAAATAAATATCTTGTGTTTTTGGGACAAGTTAACCTTTATTATGTGTTTGACTTAACATGTTCTCAAAAGAAAATTGTCTCACAGTTTCATGAGAGAGTATTATATGCAAGATATTTACGCTCACAAATGGGACAAAAATATCACATACAACATCAAAGCAAAGCAGGCTCATGAAACATTGTCTCAGCATGGTAAAAATGTCGGTGATAGCGGAAAAGAATTTCTGTAACACTTACAATCAGTTCTTACCTGAAACAAAAAACAACTGCCTTTTTCGGAATATTTCAGTTGATTACAAAGTGGGGGCGTGGCCACTTCTGAATTACACTGAGTTACTGTGATATAGAGATATATATGTAGAAGGAGTTTTCATGGGGTTCATATTTACATGTAGTTACTTAAACATCCAGTTGCTATTCCTCCTGGGTTTAAGCTGATGTAGTTACTTAAACATCCAGTTGCTATTCCTCCTGGGTTTAAGCTGATGTAGTTACTTAAATATCCAGTTGCTATTCCTCCTGGGTTTAAGCTGATGTAGTTACTTAAACATCCAGTTGCTATTCCTCCTGGGTTTAGATTGATGTAGTTACTTAAACATCCAGTTGCTATTCCTCCTGAGTTTAGGCTGATGATTTGTTTACCACTGCAAAGAACACCAACTTCAGTGTTACCCAGTGTTGGTGTTTGCATTGTGCCAATGTCGACTCACTGAGTCAAAGAGTTTTGAAATGATATCCATATTTTTAATAGATAGATTCCTAACATCCACACTTTACGTCTCGTACTGCATAACGAGTGTGAGGGCGCAAACTCATACATAGATTTGAACCAACACTCGCACCAGTTTAAACGAAAACGCTTTCCATGTGACATAAACTATTTTTGGGTTTCCTACAAGTTTGATGAAGTTTAAAAAAGAAAACAAATACAATAACAAATAATCAGAATGGATTTTTACATTCAGAGAATAAAGGTATTAATTACTACCTGCCATCTGAGGCTCGATTCTCTGAAAATGTTTTGTTGTGGGCACAGACAAAAACTTCATATATCAACATCAGCTGACATACTTTCTGTCAGAATTATGATTTCTTTATTTTTTAATGATAGTCAAGCAATTAAATACCAAAACAAAAGCAAAAAAAAAAAAAAAAAAAAAACCCAGATGTTTCTCTTCTTGAAGAATTCCGATGTCATTTTACACACGCGGTTTACTGTTAATGTTAACTAAACTCTGAAATGTGCATAATACCGATTTAAATATTGCATAATGTGAAAAAAAAAACATAACAAAAGAACGTTTTTATAAAAGAACAAAGAAGACAAAAGGACTCGGAAAACCTAACAAATATGCTACACATCCATTCACTAAATGCAAGAATGTCATGGAAAGAAAAATTCACTTCAATCCTTTTCACTGGCATATTAATTGGTTCTTCTCAAGCAGTCTCTTTCAAATATGTCCAAGTTTAATTCAAAGTAATTCAGTTAAGGTACTTCATCAAAACCTCCTGGGGCATACTGACACAACCGTATTTAAGGAAAACTGGCTTAAGATAAAGCTGCATCTTTTGAGAGAACACGTCTGAAAACTGTTAATGATTATATCTCTTTCGTTCTTGCTGTTTGTGAGTCAAATTTTAAAATATGGCATTTGATAGAACACGAAGTCAACTTATTATGGATCTCTTTATAATTTCGACAGGGAACTCCCCTAGTAAATTCTTTTTAATTCATAGACAATGTTATAGCCCAAAACAGAGAAATAAAAATGATATCTATACAGGCTAGAATTACTTGTTCCATAGCTGCACTCTCAGAATTGTAATTATTCAAACAGATAAAGCGAAAATTTGGTTAAAGATAACGCAAGGTCCTCCACCAGCTTTATAACTTTATGATAAGGTGCACGTATACGTTTATGTCAGTGAGATATCGGAAAATAGTTTGGGGAACGAGTAATGCGCTACTATTGTTCGTCCTTTCGCCCCAAAATAGGAAAAAGAAAAAGCATTTTTCTTTATGTCTATATAATTGTTTTTTATCTTCCTATTCCCTACAATATATGTATAAGTTTTAATTTCACAAATTGATGGTGTAGTGTATCAGCTGTCAGAATAAATTACAGTCAACAAATCCCAAACTTACCGACGAATAAAAGCTAAGAGAAGCAGCACTGATGATGAGTCTGTAGGACCCGTCTCAAGTTAAACAACAGTTTTAACTGTCGTGATGCTGAGTTGCTTTACTAATTCACTGCTTTCTATAAAGTATTGTAGTTAGTAAGATGATGGTCATTCCAAAAGGTAATGATACAGGTGAGACCAAATACCTCTCTCCCCTCCGGTCACCATGAATATGTCACGATTGACATACGAAGCCTGCCATACATTTGCACTGTAGGAGACATGCAATTACTGAGGTATATATTATCATTTTCAATTTTGTCCTGAACAAAAGAAGAAGAAGAACAAGAAGAAGAACAAGAAGAATATGGATTAGAAATGCTAGCAAATTACATGACCTTGTTGTCTACCCTTCTCCCGTCTATTAAAAATAGATCAACACACAAAAAACACCAAGGAGTGACAGAACTTTGACAATGGCTAAAATGTTCACTTTAGGATTTCCACTTGATGTGAAACGTCGAACAATTTATTATAGCAGCTTTGTGGGTCTGTGTGTCTTGCATAGTTCCGAAACAATTTCGAAAGGCCTCCACCAAGTGGACGTAAGCCATGATCTCTCCAATACCACCAATATTTATGTCATGATGGTAACCTCCTCAAGAAGTTTCACTGCTCAACAGCCCTTGGAAAAGTTGGTGGATGATCAAACAACGGATGTGGTGATGACAATCCTCTATTCCTTCATCAACGCCTTTCTTGTAGCCTGTGGAATTGTTACAAACATTATCAACATTATCGTATTTACTAAACAGGGTTTGGGAGATTCTATTACTATCAGTCTGTTGGGTTTGGCTGTCTCTGATCTGGGAAGTTTGATCTTTTCTCTGTGGATGATTATTGGCTTCAGTCCACCAATGCAGCATCCTGATCTTCCCTTTATATCTGTTGATCTCCTGTACTTATCTGCCTGGCCTCGTAATATCTTCACTCGAACCACTGGCTGGATCACGGCTTTCATCACATTTGAGAGATGTCTGTGTATTGCTATACCACTCAAAGTCAAGATGATCATCACGCTGAAGAGAACACGAATCGTCATTACTTTGATATTTATCTTAATGACCGGCTCAGTCATGCCCATATATTACACTAGTCGACTGACTTGGATGTTTTCACCTGAAAGAAACAGAACTGTTTTAGGCCTAACATTCACTGAAGATCGGGAACAAGTGGACAGCATTGCTTTTCTCGTGTCCTACACAGGTCTCCCTATGCTTTCATTCATCATTGTGGTCATCTGTACCGTTATCCTAGCGGTCAAACTTAAAAGTAAAGCTAAATGGCGAAAAATGGCAATAAAAACAGCTGAAACTGTCTCTAACAAAGACACAAGAATCATCAGAATGGTGGGGTTTATTTCAACCGTCTTTATCATTTGTTTTACTCCAAATATTTTGCTCTTTTTTGGTCTCGCATATGAGCCTGAATTTAGTCTTGACGGTGCTTACATAAACATGTTGAAAATTGCCGCTGGAATTGCCTTTGCATTTGAATCCATAAATTCCAGTATTAATATAATCTTGTATATAAAAATGAGTTCCAAATTTGAAGCCACCCTTAAGGAAATGATTCGTATATCAACAACAGCCGAACGTGAGACCATGTAATCTCAGGAGTCCCACAGCCCCTGTCTTGTCTTGTTCTCAAGTGATCTGCATTTAAATCGTTTATACCATTTACTGCATGCTATCGTGGACTACACAAGTGTTTTGTTATTGTGTTTCTGGAAAGCCTAAATAATGCACTCAGTACGAATTATATGTCACAGAGACAGGCGTTGGCAGGTGAAGAGACGCGTCCTGACTCATGCTTTTTTTGCTTTGAAAAATGCGATTTAATGTTGTCTGATTTGTATTAAAAAGTCGATAAATACGTCCATTGGAATATACTTAACTCATGGTCATATAAAGCATATATCGATCTATTTGTCAACCAGAATTGAAGAGCTTTTTTTTTTTAAAGTGGGTTCAGTCCATTTTCCAAAGTTTTGAGAAAATCAACATTTTTTATTTTCAAAGCAATTAATTAGATCTATATGTTTTTCCCTCGATTTTTAATGCACATATGAAGTCCTCAAGCTTTATCACTCATACTCCCAAGTTGTAGATATCTGTCTGACAATAACACTAATTTAAAAGTCAAAGTTTTTCAAAAACTAGGCTCAATCCACTGTACTGGGCTGGTTTTGGTAAAACTTTGAGATGAAATGATCTGTTTATATGGTAATAAAACAGATATGTTGCTTTTTTGTTTTGTTTTGTTTTTGTTTTAATTTTATTTAATAATCTTTCAGTCTTTATGAATGTGTTACAAGGTTCTCTATGGTGAGCTGAGACATATGAACAACCGATGTGGTTATTTTACAATAAATAAATAAATAAAAATAAAAAATAAATAAAAAATAAAAATAAGTTATTTAACTGCTGTTGTAAGTAGATTATGTAATATGAGTGATTTATTTCACAGCAGAATGAACAAGGGTTTTTCCCAGGCAGTGATAATTAACAGAATGTAATAGTGTTTGTATTATTATTATTATTATTTTAATGTTAACTATCAAGTGATTTATTTCATAGCAAGATGAATACGGAGTTTTCAGCTGCTTCATCCAGGAGATACCATGAAACGTTTTGTCATTTTCTTTTCTACGTCAAAAAGAGTGAGGAGTAAATAACTCATTATGGGAATTTAAACCATTTAATTTTATCTTTCTTAACCACTCCACTGCTAACATGGGTATGAGACGTTCAAAAACCGGTCTCGGTATGTCCATGTACTTCGCTTTTCAACCTCCAGCGAGAAGTTACCTCCAGTGCCTCTCATGTGTGTAGGATGCATTGTCAGCCCAACACCAATCACCCCCCCCCCTTTTTTTTTCTCCTTTGATCAGGTGTTTCGACCACTGATCTTCGTTTTGTGACCACGCACAGAATCATGTGATAGACAGAGCAAGTTTATGATTGGAGAAAACCTGAGCGATGAGAGCCCAAATTAGGCGTATAATCTGCTTGATTATGTAACAGTTAGTAACATTGATTAACACCTGTGATTGCCTGTCGGAAAGTGTAGGACGGTGTCGGCTGGCAATGGGCGGGGACAAAGTGCAGGTGAGGGTTAGCAGTGGACGGAGCGAGGGAAACAGACCGTATCTAGAATGCACTTGGACTGAGCTTGTTTTGTAAAACTGTCACTTGCGGACTGGGTTTTTTTTTTTTTGTTGTTGTTGAAAAAACGATGCTATTTTATATTCAATTTTCACAGTAACTAAGACAGTTTTGAGGAAACTGAAATGTTCCACAGAAAGCCCTTTCCGTCTAATGCATGGTAGCTACCTTGGTTAAAATTCTCACAAGAGTGGACTGAACCCAGTTTTGAAAAAAAAAAAAAAAAACGCCCTTAATTCAATTTAGCTTCACCTGGCTGCTACGTGCCTTGGCAGATCATCACTTCCGGATGACATATAGGGCGTTCATGAAAAAAACACGCAATGATCTCTTTTCTTCTAATCTGAACATTAAAACAAAGTGTTTCAAATGTAACTATGGCTTCTGTCAGCTGCTATGATTTACATCTTGTTTTACTGTAAGTCAAGGGCTGGAAACCATGTTACACTATTTTTGTTTGTCTAAAGGAGGCTGAAGGTGATTTACTATAATTATTATTTTTTAAGGCCAAGGTCGGCAGTGAAAATCGATGTTGTGGATCAAAATTGTCGATTTTGCATTCTAGCGATATTTTTATTCTTTGACCTCTTATTGATAGTGTGGAATGCATTTTTGGGTCAAAAGTTGATTTTGAGG
>JBCAUA010623374.1:0-15978 GCA_038406235.1 Peronia verruculata
CTATCTATCTATCTATCTATCTATCTATCTATCTATCTATCTATCTATCTATCTGTCTATCTATCTATCTGTCTGTCGGTCGGTCGGTCGGTCGGTCGGTCGGTCGGTCGGTCGGTCTGTTAATCTTTCTGTCTCTCTCTCTTTTGCCTATCTGTCTCTCCGTCAAGTAATCATTCACCTGTCTTTTCTTCTGTACGTCTTTCTGCTAGCTCATAATTATTATTCTGTGACAGTAATTGATAGGCATGTGCTCGTGTGTGATTGGGTGAATTATTACATTAAGAGTTGTTTTGTGCTTGTTTTTGTTTATTTTCGTGTTTTTTGTTTTGTTTTGTTTATAACGGGGCGTGGGTGATTCAGTGAGCCCCTAACAATGAATTATTTAATTGATAATAATAAATATGAGAGACAGAGAAAGAGAAAAAGACGGCGAGAGAGGGGAAAACCGGGGACGCAGTGGCTCGATGGTACGGCGTCTGCTCATGGAGAAATCAGGCCGGGATCGACTTGCGGTTCCGGATCGGGGATGGAAAGACTGAAGATCGAAAACCCGCATTTTTTTTCAGGGACTCATCGGTCCCCTGGCTTGCTGTGGGTAGGGAAGCCCGATGTTTAGGCTTCTCGGTTAAGTGCGAATATATTTCGGAGGTCCCGTGTGTAAGTTACGCACGTTAAAGAACCCTTGACACTTGACAGTTGAAACGTGATGGAAGAGTAGGCTGAGTGCCGGTGTCCGGGCAAAATTTTCAAATTCCAAATGTCTACCCTCCAAACATTGGCAACTTCTAAAAAGCCGAGACAATCATGCTTTGTAAGAATTGGAAGGCTTAAGAAAAACAGAAGTCAGTGCTGGCAGTTCTAGGATAATTAAGCGTGCAGCAGACCGTGGCCACTGCAGCAAGTCTTGATTTACTTCATACGAGACATATCTGAATGGAAACTGGCGTCTTCAAGAAAATCATTAATTTACAAAGAAATAAGCTATGGGTTTCTTTTAAACAACAACCCCCCCCCTCCCCCCAACCCCCCCCCCCCGGGCAAATGAGGCTGTAATTGTAACTCCAGTGAGATAGCAAATACGAGTCACAGTCCACTCTGGAGAGTTGATGCGACTTAAAATAGTTTAATGGCAGGCCAGTCTAACTGTGTCGAATCTTTGTATAAATCACGTTGTGGTATCACTGAACCCCTCAGTCTGCGCTTAGTCACTCATCTGTAGGATATGTGAACAAAGTAAGACTAGGTGAAGTGTCTGTGCGTGCATTGTGTCGACATGAATGGGTGCAATACATGTCTTGTATTGCCAATATTGGATATCCCTGATGTCCATTCCTGTGTATCTCCTGCAATTTTGTTCAGGTGGAGTAGATAAATGAGGCAGATCTGCCACAGGTACCACAATACCACAACATAATATTCACCACAGTTGTTTTGTCTCGCAGGAATTTATACCTTGGAGATTTAACTATTAAACTCTGTATTGTGGCAGTAGATGAACAGTTTGATTTTTTTAACGATTCGTATTCTTACGAATTAGTCTTAACATTTTCTCAGTTGTTCGCTTCTGTCACAGGCCTTTGACCTCTTAGTAAATGAGGATGCATTACGTAGGACTCAGTCATATCCTCAACCGCTAATTCGATACTGGTCAGCCAACAGCGATCATCTCTAAGATCACGCTCATTGATCATCGCATAGACCTCTGCTTGTTCTGTGTTATAAATAACCATAGATCTTCCCTATCTGAGAACAAATAAACAACAATAGCAACAAACAGCTAGTAAATTCACCACCGAAATGATTTTCTTAAATAATAAAGCGCCCTTATGGTTCTACCATTCACCAAGTGCTGTCAATGTCTCAAGAATGCTTGGTTCTTGAGGTTGAAGAAAATCTGGAGTTTCCGTTTTGTAAAGCGTGCGTTATGATGTCAGAAATATATTTATTACTATCACGTGATTTCGTAGATATCGTGTCCTCCCTCTTTCTCCTCTACTTTTTCTCTCAGTATTTTCTCGTCTTCAGATTTACTTCCGCCCCCCCCCCCCTTTCCCAGCCCTTTAAAAAAAAAAAAAGTAAAAATCTGCCTGCAACACCTCTTTAATCACTAAGTTCACTGTGCAGCAACGACAAAACTGTACAATTATTACCTTCGAATACATGACATTGATATTTTCATCAGTTCTAGCTTCTTCTTTGTTATCATTCAACATGTGACTGTTCTGGATGACTTCAAGTGGTTGGGGGGGGGGGGGGGAGCTTTATCTTGTAATGGGGTCACGTCATTTGCTGTCCTCTTTGTTAAGTCATAGCTCTCGACTTGATTTGCCTTCCGTAACTGTAAATAGACTCTCCCCTATAACTAGAGGACACTTTAACGACACTGAAGCACCGAGAAGGATACTCTCTCGAATAAAGGATTAGAACCATAACGTCTGTCATGGTTTTTTTTATGTCGATTTGGGTCGGATGTTCAGTCAGCCGTGGCAAACTTATTGACCTACATGACTGGTTAAGTAATCGTTATATTTTCCTTCCTAAGATATACTTTGGGTTCACTGAGCAAAAGGTCGAAACTTTTCAGGAATTTCGAAATACGTGGTCAAACTCGTGACTTCTTGTCTTTGTTTTATAAATACATGTACTTACAGTAAATGACTAAGTAAAAGTCATCGGGCATAGGGCATACCTGTATATCGTGGCCCAGCTTGGCAATTTTAAGTTCAAGTAATATATGTTGATTAAAATTGGCATATCTTGCCTCGTTGTACTCGTGAATTATAGTAATATGATCCATGAACTGATATTGTGAACTGAAGGCGAATGTCACTGATACAGACATTTCATTAATATTTTCTCCTTGATATTTATTTTATTTCGTTTTACCATCTGGGAAATTTCTAAAAATGATGTTTGTGAGTTCCATTGAGTGCTAAACTGACAAGAACAAGAACGTTCACGGCATAATAGAGTGTAGCGTAGCATTTCGTATAAAGTTCCCTGGTTGATCTGATGCCATGCGGCAGCCATCGACCTGGCCCCTTGTCAGTTGGAGTGGTTAAGATTTGACCCTTGATATGGGCTGCCCTAACAGTACATCAAACGACATCAACAGTGCAACCACACCACGGCACAAAGTACTCATAATTTGTCCTCCTTTTTTATGTATTTTTTCTCTGACATCATGTGAAACAGGCCACTTTATAGTGCAGTTTACAATACATGTAGGTTATTATAATATTTTTACAGACTGCTCATTATCGCAGAGCGCTGTTCACTGATATACTTCATGATATTGTGTATATGTACTCAAAAAGATGCAAAATGAGCATTCAGATTGTTTGACATCTCATGCGGTATTGTGAACAGATAGTGCTGTCTAAAGGCGTAACTTTTAACATTTAAGGTGATTAGTATTAATGTCCACAGCATAGTCCAGCGACATAAAGTTTTGAGACGGTTTCCGTTGTTCACAGAATGATACCTATTCTGAGATGGTATTAAGCACAAAGTAGTCCTCTTGAATCCCGTGTAATTGTTTATACCATTATAACATTGTGGACTGCAATATTTGTTTGATTATGTCATTCTCAGGAGAGCCAACGGAAAGTGGAAGATCAGTGTGAGACTATAGAACGACTAACTCACGTCCTGCCCGTGGTGAGGAGGGGAACCTGCCGACACTGTGCAACATGCAGTGGCTGGCGATAGCAGTCTTGGTCTGCCTGACCTTTGCTTCTGGTAAGTTAAACTTCACTAGTTCTGCCCCTGTAAGCCTGAAGCTCCTTGACCACCAGGGTTCCAACTACTAGAATGTCAATTTAATCTCATGAAACGCTTCCATGCCCCCCCCTCCCCTTCCCGCCTGGTAAATTATATATTTTTGGGGACCCTACCGCCACACTGTACCTGTTGTGGGGACTCTTCCCATCGACAACAGTAGTTCAATATCCAATCAGAAAGTTTCTTTGGGTTGAGCCCTACCAAAGTTGAAATATTGTTCTATTTCTTGTTTTCCCATGAAAGTGGATGGAATACAGTACGTCCCCCCCCCCCTTTTTTTTTAAACACAGCATAACAATGTTTTCTCAATCTCAAAACCAACCTATTATTGTAGAGCGGAGAAGACAGGTCCTTGTTCAGTTACAAATGCGACCCTTTAGAAAAATAGTGCATAAGTTATCGAATTTTTATTGCCACGAAGACATTTGAATTGGCGATGGGTTCAAAAACTTGTGATCCTGTCCACTGAGCATCTGATGACAGTGTCACTTCACTGGATAAACACAAGTGCAACAGGTTCGGTCTGATGGACCTATGGCTTTTTATGTTAGCTCTTCCCAACAGATGAAGCACATGAAAATGAATGTCATGTTCAGACCCCTTTAGACCAATTTGGAACAATACCCATAACATAATGTGGCCCATCTTGACATTTAAATGTAGCGTGAGAGTTGCTGTAATTTTATTATTATTATTATTATTATTTTGTGGTGAGTGTTTGTTTATTGAACAGTTAATATGTTGTTTTTAAGTTTGTCATTTATTATTTCTGTTATCATCACCATCATCATTATCATTTTATAAAATAGAAAAAGACAACCGGCAACTAACTTAACAATAATAATTTTGAAAATTTTGAAAAAAGCAAATAACACTGATAAATAACTTCTTTTTGATGTTGAATTGAAGGTAAGCCAAATTTTCAGACCAAATTGGTTCTTATTTTTTTAATGGAACACTGTGACTTTTGCTGGATGTGTTTGACCAAAAGAGTTGATCCGGCTCCAGCACGTTGTCATTCCAACGCCAGCACCTACCCGTTGAGTACCGGAGAGTTTGTAGTAATCGTCAGCAAGTTAACCACCACGTCAGGAGGTTGACAGGCTTACAAAAATCTTAAGCGTAACCTTCCCGTTCCCAAAATCAGGTCTGAACGGGACGGACCTGAGCTGGTTGAAAGACGGGCGACAGTTTTAATGAAGCGATCGGATAAAAGTGAAACCGCCGGCAAAAAGCTTTACGTGGCATGAGTCAAATGGTGTATGAGAACGGTGCGGCGCTAGGCGTACTGAGTTGTGTTCATTGGCCTGTCACAAAGTAGTTTCAGGCTCCTGGGAGGCCTATATATGGCCACCATGTCTTCGCAGTTCAGAAATAAACGTGTCTTGACTTTTGTTGTGCTAGATAATGCACCTCTGTGCTCTGAAACAGCAGAACTGGGAACGTCACTTTTGTGAAAATATTCTGATTTTTCAGTGTGGTCAGCGTCTCCAATAGTCAGCCAGTGTCCATTTCCGGCACTGGAACTCCCGATATTGGTGGCGGAGATCGTAAACAAGTCGTTTGTGTACCTTTTGCCCTTACAAAGGGAAATATTGTCGATCTGTCATTGAATATCGAGCCCCGACTGAGCCAGGATTTGTATCCTAGACCAACTTCAGTGGTGAGCCATTGAATGACTACCCTCTGAAGCCATAGAATGGACATAACAACAAGTGTATAGCATGTTTATATTCCTAGAAGGCATACCTTTTGAGAGCAACAAAAAGACCCCAAAATCCTTTTTTTTTTCTTCTTCTTCTTCTTCCAAAACCCCGATTCTAGGGCATTTGCCTTCGACATTACACAGATTATTGTTCCAGTATGTCGGGGTAACAGCTGCCTTCACCTCCACGTAGGTCGAAGCAAATAGATAATACATGGGTGGACAGGGATTTAAGGGCCACCCTGTAGAAGCTGCCAAAATTATGCCGAAACCAAGAAAGAAACAGCTCAAGCAGTTCCATTTTAGCTTGGCAAGGAGCTCCCATTCTAGATAGCCCCGCCCGAGGGTCATAATCTTGTAATCTCAAGAGAAACAAATGAAGGGAATCCGATGATGGAGGGGCCGGGGTTGAAAAAAAAAAAAAAAATCAGTGTTGTATTGTACCTTTATGCAGCACTTAACTAAGCTCGTTTGTGTCTGACATTCTGAAAGGTCCGAAGATCTGATCGCGTGAAGGTGACTAATCGCCGTTTTCAAATCGACCTAATTTAAGGATTTTTATCTCTATGCGTGTTTTTTAGAGCGAAATTCGAATATAATAGCCCTTGTGAAATAAGAGATGTGTGAATTTCGCCCACGAATCAAATAAAAGGTATTTGAATTTAAATAGAGATGACTGTAACTGATAGTCTGTCAGAGTCGTGGTTATCTATATCACACCACTTGTGGCGGGCACTTAGGATAAGAGATAATTAATTATTTGGACTACGTGCGCCAATATCTGTCCTGAACTTGTGACGGGTCAACCTATTGACCTAGACAGCTGTCTAAAATCCAGTGTGCATTTAATGCATATACTGACAACTTGAGATTGGTTGTATATATATATGCGAAATCCTGTGGGTCACTGTATTGAAGGTGTGTCGGCATGACCTGTGTACGGTAGCCATTTTGCCGGTGATGTTTAGCAATGCAGGCCCGTCTGGAGTTTGGCCACTCTTCTCCTTCTTTCTTTTCTTTTATCTGTCCTGTTGTACCATCTATGGCGTCGAGTGGAGAAAGAGCTTTCGGTCTCTGGCAAGCTGGATTGCCCGGCTGGGTGGAATGTTGTGGGTCTTCAGTGTTTCTTTCACATCCTCGATCCATGTCTTCCTCGGTCTTCCTCTTACTCTGCGCTCTGCACTCTGACACTCTTCTCCCTTTCTGATAAAGCAAAATTGGTTCATCCTACCGACGAATGATTTGTTGAGTGAAAGATCAGTCATAGCTTTTCTTGTGGCCATTGGGACAAAACCGTAAGGTCCAGCTTGTGGGTACGCCCCCTTCTGATAAAAAAAAAAAAAAAATGATCTTCCACGGGATGATGTTTTGACAGCGTTGCTCCAGTCAAGCTGTGTGGGTCACTGTTCCAGTTTTGGTGTGTCAGTTTCTGTCGGTATAACATTGTGTGCCACCACAATTCACAAATGGTCAGCCAGTGTCCACTTCCAGCACTGGAGTTTGATTGGAAGAAACCACTTGAAACTTGATTGGAAGAAACCATTTGAAACGTAGATATGGCTTCAACAAAATCATATATTACTAATTAAATACACGTCTTGCTTTTAGAAACTTTGATTAAAAAAAGAAAGAAAGAAAGAAAGAAAGAAAGAACAGCAGGATGAAAGGTCAGGGATCATGAAAGTGAAGGGTTACGGTTTAGTTACATCTTTCCACCTCTTGCAGATGGTTATCTTATAGTGAAGGGCTGAAATGTAACACATTGAAGGGTGCAGATACTTTCTGGGTCATAAATCATCGCTGGCAAATAGGAGAAGGTCAAAGTACATCACCGTAGCGCACCCTTGTCTGCCAGATATCAGCCTCTGTTAAAAAAAAACAAACAAAACTGCTACATAGGTGAAAGTTGAAAAGGATGTAAATCATAGCGAGACTGAAGTTGTAGCACTTATATTCTTTGACTTAACGACAGGTCCGGGCTCTTACAGATAGAGGCCATGTTGTGCGGAAGATACATTGAGTTACACGTACTCAGTGGCGCTCCACACTGCTCCAGTATAGCCTACATGTGCGTGATGCTCCTAACAGTAAGGCTTTCATCCGTTTGTATACACACATCAGATACTCTACTCAAGAATACACGTCCCGAAAATTTGATGTGCACACATCGCTGAAATTTACAACATACATGGGTCAGCTCCTATATTTACACGCCTCTCAAATAAACATACAGAAATGACAGATATCAAGATACAGCCCCCCCCCCCCCTCAGATGCTCATTTAATATGTGATACATAAGCGAGAGCAAACACCTACTAACTTAAAAAAGTCACAATAGGTGTTAGCTAGAAAAGCGCGGATCCCATATAAACCTATGCTACTGATCCATCGGTTAGGACACTTGACGTACAGAAAAGCTCTCACTTCCTGAGTCAAATTGAATCTGTGCGGCCTGCAGTGAGGTCATTCATGTGAATGACGACTCACCTGCCGCGTCAACCAGCCCTGAAAATGGATGGCGCTAGAGCGTCGGATCCATGAAGACATGTACGTTGGAGAGGCCTGCATCTAAAAATGGTTGAAGCAGTCGAAAGTGGAGGTATATATGGGGAGGTACGCAGCTAGTATTCAGACGTTGAAATCTGATGTTTACCAGATAAAACGGCAGTTACTTTCTTATTAATACTAGAACTATGAAGAAACTCTGTTTATTTTGTAATTTTAAAGAATTTATTTTTAAAAAATGTATGTAGTGACTTTTGGGACACACTGTAGATAAAAACAAGCTGTGCTCTGTTGTTCTTCTCTCCCCTATATATCTGTAAATGGACATATAATTGTTCCATTGATGAGCTGTGTATTGGCCCTCTTGTATGGCCGTTGTGCACTAGTCATATGTCTTTCTTTGCTCAGCCTCCCCCCCCCCCCCCCTCTCGGTTCAATATTTTTTGTCTCCGGTCTCTGCCCTTCTATGGTTCTATGGATGATTATATTGCTAAACTTATATATGGTAATGCCATTAGAGCGTTTTCTCTTTCATGCTGTCTCGAGAAGATTAGTGATATGATAGACATAATAGTATAATTAGACCCGGCGTGCATGTGCAGTCTGTATCGCCCGCCATGGCCTCAGTAGGCGGCTCCAGCAGCTGAACTTTGGGAACCCACGGGACTCAGGAAAGAAGCACAGGAGGGGTAAGAAAAATATGACAAAAACTATTTGGTAAATTCAGAAGGCCTTCCTTTAGACTCCTTGCCATATCAACGTTGGTATTACCATTTATTTATTAATTTATTTTCCCCTTAATTTGATTTAAAAAAAAAACACTTTTATTATTGGGATGGCATCTTGGTTGAAAAGGCTCTAAATGTTCCAAGTCTGTCACTCATACCGAAAGAGTTTTAGTCATAAATGTCCTCCCTATCTTGTGTTTTTAGTGTTTTGTTGCCATACACGCTTACATCCAACACGCTCTGTTCAAATTGGACCTGAAGTTGTTCTGCGCACCCGGTCTATTGTACTAGTATGTTTGTGAGCAACATGGAAGATTATATTATATAATTTGGTGACTCTCTTTAATGATTTGATTTTTTTTTTACCTTAATTCTGTGCTGAAATTTCTCCAAAGGTCAAGGAGCCGCTATCCACAAATCTGGTATCAAGCGAGAATTTTGCTCATGGGGAGCTCAGTACTGGTGCAGCTCACCCAAGACCGCAGATCTGTGTGGGAAAACAGAATGGTGCTCTTTGAATGACTGGCCTTATGACTTGATCCAGGTAGATTTACAGAAACAATCATTGTGTGAATTACCTCATCAGTAGTCAAAGTCTCAAGTTACATGAATTGAAAATTTGCTAAAAATTCATGACCTCTCAATAGTGAACTTGATTTACATTAACCACAGTCATAGGTAGCAATTCAAAATTTGGATTGTAAAACTGACATGTTTAACTTTTATTGTTGGGGTTTTTGTTCTCTTCAGCAGCCACAAAATAAGACAGTCGGACCTAATAAAAGATATATAAACATGTAGCTCATTTGTAATCTTTGCCGTTGATTGCTCAGATCTTGTTTTATGTAGTTCTGTGTTTAGCTTCAGAAAAAAGTATCACCTGAAAGAGTTTTGTTTGACAGAGAAATTTTCTTACTGTTAGAAAATTAAAAAATGGAAAACATAGCTGTTGTTTAGAATCACATAGAGTAGCCCTAGATGAAATATGAGTTAGATATCATTGTAAATGAGAAAAGTAAAAATTTGAATGAATTGACACATATTTTGTGAGTTTGTTTGAATCCCAAGTGGCAACTGGTAGTGATGTGGTTGTAGCAGGTGCACAAACCTTATGATGGTCATAGAGCCACTTGTGAATAGCTTTTGTGTAAGAATGTTTGTTAATAATATAAAAAAAATTACACTTTTGTGTTTTTGTATTTTTTTTCTCAGGATCTACCTTGCACAATGACTCAACAGCTGGTGAAAAATGCCAGAACTTTGATCAGAGATTCACATCACAAGCTGGTAGGATAAATTTGTTTTGCTTTATTTGGATTAAAAACAAATATCTTTACAAAAAAATAAATTTGACCAAAAATTCATTCTTGAGATTTATAGACAATGAAAGGAAATATATTATCCATACTCCATATAGTCAATTCTGTCCAAGATCCGGCCGCCTTTGAGCCTGGAGCCTGGTGTGCCTAAGAATTGGGCCCTGCTGCAGAATGGAATTTTTTGTCTATAATTTGCGCTCTGAAATTAAAAATCAGCTAAGAGCCTGATTTCTCGCCTAGACACACAAGTATTCATGGTGTAACTTCGCATCAGATTGTCCACTTGAGAGAAATGTATTGTGCTAGGTGTGCAGTAAAGTGGGGAGAAGGTAAAGGGAACAGGGATACAAGGAGAGGGTAATGATGGTTGATGTATGTTTACATAATCAGGCCACAGGTGGACCCAAAGATGTATTGAAAATTTATATATAGCATACACAGCAACTCAAACATGAGCAAAGTGATGCCAGAGTGGATTACTTCCGCTGTTTTATTTAACCTACAACAACTCAAAGCACAGACTATGAACAACCAGAAGTTGGTCTCATTGAGAATAATTTTGATAACACAGAACAGTATTTGATGGAGATTTTCTCATAAAATGACCACAGAGAGAAAATTTTATCCACATATGTCTCATGGTTGGTTGAAATGAGGCTTAAGTCACTGGGTTAGAACCAAGAAATCGGGCTTTGAATGTGATAAGGGTGTTCAGACATTGAATTTTTTTTTGCTGCAGTAATTGAAAGTGTTTTCATTTCTGAACAAGACAGTATTGGTCTTACATATGATTTATAAATATTACTTCATTAAAATGAGGGTTTTTTTGTTTTTGAGATAAAGCATGTAGATTTATGTGTTCAACTGTTCATTTTAACTTGATTTTCTCAGAATTTCTGTCATTGCTGGAGGATGCCCTTATCTGTTTAAACTGTAATATCTCTGCCTATAATAAAACTAGCTCAGAACTTTTTTAACCACCTGATAGGGCATTAAATAAGCTTTCACATGATACCAAAAACCCCATATGGTGAAAAATCAACATAAATCTCATTTTGTCTGTCTGTTAGACATATACTCTTGCTGAATCCAAAATTTCACCTGAAATGTCCTCCTAAAATAAGCTGCACACGTTTCATACATTGTTGATGAATATTAGTTTTATCTTTGATAATTTTGAAATGTGATATCAGATCTGTTTCAAAACTCATGCAAGAGTTTTACAAATCTTCTTCTTGGTCTCCATAGTCTCATTTCTCAACAAATCTGACAAAGTTTGTCAGTTATTCTTATGTACTCTAAGTTTAGTTCTCAGTGTTATTTCAAGGAGATCTGTGCTAAATAAAAAAATATATAAAAGTTTTATGCATAAACTTAATGCCCAGCGTATCAAATTTTTAACCTTGACAAAAGAATAAAATCTTGATTTGAGCTTGTAGCGGCACTATTATGCACTTTAAGAAAGAACAACCTAAACCATTATTAAGTATTGTGAGTGATATATTTTTATGAATTCTTGTTCATGTCCACAGAAATCAGATGAGGATGTGGCTATGGTCATAGCCAGAAGCTGTTCCATGCTGAAGGATAATGATGCCAGACATAAGGTAGCTTATCTGCATTTAATTTATAGACAAATATTATTTGAATACTGTATGTTATTTCTTCATTATTAATGTCCATAATAGAGCACTCAACATCTTAGTCACCTTGTGATCTCTCAAGTAGCTGGGAGAACTGATCAAGTTAGATTTTCAAATGTTTTTCCACTGTTTAGAACAAAAAGATGACCTGACTTTGTTTATGCCTTCTGCTAGTAGTAGCGCTGGAGAGGACCAACGCTGGCAGGATCTGACCAAAGTGATGGGAAATAGGACATACACAAGTTTCAGTTAATGTCCTTTTTAATGATTGTCTTAAATGGATGAATGGTCAGGATTTCCTTAATGAGTTGTTTTCTAAATCATTATCCTCTGTAGAAATGATATACTTTTGTGAACTTTGAATTTGCAACACTAAAATCTGGCCTTGAAATACAACTTCCATTTTAATTTTTGTTTGTTTTTTTGTTTTCTTTGCTATTCTGTCAGTCATTCACACATGCACAAGAGGTTTGTTAGTGTGGAAAACAACAATAACAACAGTAGCAACAACAAAAACAAAGACAACAACAAAAAATATATATTCTTTAAATTCTCTGTGGACATAGAAAGAATTCAGAATGTAAGACATTATCGTGATTAATCTTAACCATTTCAATCCAACTTATGATGTATCTGCAATATTTTATCATAAAGCCTAAAAAAAAAGTCATTACAACATCTCAGATAAGCAGTTTATCTTCAGTTCAGTTTGTAGTAACATCTCTACAGTAAGAAATTGATGTCTTTGCAGCTTATTATCTGTAAAAAGACTTAGTTTCACTTATGATTGTGATATTTTATAGCAAGGCTGATATTGTCTTAGTAGGTTTTGTCATAAGTATATGGAGACCCTTGAGCAAAGTGCTCGAGCACTTATGAAGGTGAACTTGACCCACTTTATTTAACCTTGAAATTATTTTTCAAATCTGTTGTAGTTTCTTTTTTTTTTTTTTTCTTTTGTGGCCAAATTTTTTGGCTTAAGATTTCCCTGCGTCTTTTTTTTTTTTCTTTTCTTTAACTGTGTGAACTCTTTCTTTTCTCATATTTTGTTCAACCCTGAATTTATGACTGCCATGAAGGACTCAATATTTTTCTGTAATTTGCACCATTCTTTATGATATTTTCTTAAGTCATTTGATTTTAGCAAAACATTTATCATTCTTTACTATAAATTTATGAATTGATTTGAATTTGTGAGGTATTCAATATATATTTTTTCACTGTTTGGTTAGTCTTAGGGGACATCAGTATGGATATTTCTTCTCCAGTGCTTACAATTTTTAAAGATTGCCAAGTACTGTTGAATGGTATACTTTCAGTGCAAGGAGGTGGTGACAAATGAAGCTGTGTTGATGAAACTGATGCAGCTGGTGGATTCAAAGTTGGTAATGACAATATATATAAATAAATATGTCTCTCTGTGTGCGTATGAATATGTGTAAGATCTGTATTAAGTCTCACCAGCTGTGGAGGGCATTTGCTTTTGAGGACAAACTGTGTTTTCCTGTATCTAAAAATTTGTTTCGTCTCTAAATTTGTATGATATTGAAGGACATGTGGTTAAGGATTTTAGAAAAGGTATTTCAGTGATAAAGTCATCATTTCTGTGATCTTATTTCTTTATTTTGTTGAAATACTTGCTTTTGAAAAAGAAAGAAAATATAGTTTAAGGAAATGGACAGTGATTATGAGAATGAGGAGCGATTCAGGTTTGAAAGAGAACTTGAGATGCTGTGACTATAAAACCTCAGGGTTTGTCGATTATTTCTTTTACCTTATTCATACAGATGTGTCCACAATTTAGAAGCTGTTCCTTTATTATTAACACTAGATATTTTGTAGCTATCCACTGTGTATTTGTGAGCCTGATGAAAAAGATTAAAGAAGATAGAATATTAATTACATAGTCATACTTTTGTAGACAAAATTACATATTAATGAAATCATTTCTGATTCTCTTTTCTGTGCAACAACCATAGTCCACGCAGTCTGTTGCCCAAGCAGTCGGTGTTTGCAAGAAGAACGTTCCAAAACAACAGGTATATTAAACAGATTTGATTTTTATGGATCTTTTTATTTTCATTTTTTTTCTGCTTTTAATACTTTGAACATTGATTAGAGATCGGCATTTCACTGTATCTAAATATTTCTACTGAAGAGTTTTAAAAAAGAAAAAAACATATCTCCAATAAGTGTTTTATGAGAACCCATTATTTGGCAAGTATTTGAAACTCCTGGCGATTTTTCTAAGTGTAGTACACTGCAGATTTCATTGTAAAAAAACAAGAGATAGATGGATGTACTTTTTTTTTTTTTTTAGAATTATAACCTGGCGGACTCACGAATTGTAGGAGAGATCATTGCTGCAGGTCTTATTTAATTTTTCCAAACTGACCTTTCATATCATGCGTGGATTGATTTTTTTTTTGTTGTTGTTGATTGATCTGTGGATGCATAAAGTAATCATGTGAGTCACTATGATATTTTATATACTTGTTAAAAATGTTTTGGCAGGTTCAGCAGTGCACTAAATGTGAGGATGTTGTTTCCATGGCACAAAATTATATCAGCAAATTTTTCACCATGGTGAGTCACCAGCTCATAGATACTGCTAGTTTGTTACTTCACACATTGCACATTGTTGGAAGATTGAAGTGCATTGATGGACACCCATACAAAGTCAAAAAGAGTCTTATATGCACATGGTCTGTTACAGTAATGAAAATGTAAGAATACTTATAACGAGGGCTGCATTTGGGAAATCAGATAATGCTTCATGTGACCGGTGGTGAGAAAGAAAGAAAACAGATATTTACATTATGGCTAGAAAATTGTCCTACACAGAATATTACCTTTTTTTAATCAGTTATACATGTAATTATGGCTAAGTTGTTGATTGATGCCCATAGAAGACTTTTGTTGGTGGATATACATATAACCATCTGCCAGCACCCTTGTAGTGTTAGAAACATTTTAAATATTTCTCACTTAACCACAGTGACAGTAGAGCTTTGGCAACAGCTATAAAGTCTGCTATACCTCAAGAAACCATTTTCCCATAACAGTATATGGCTGTACAGTCTAAAATGTTGGCAGTGAAGTTGCTGTTACTGAGATTGAAGAGAATACTGATTTTTTTTTGTTTTTTGTTTTTGTGGAAAGAGTATATGCAGGCGTATATCCTGAGGTTGATGGTCTTTCTCCATTGTTTCAGGAGGTATACAAAAAGTTGCTTGATTCACATTGTGCTAAGCTTGGACTGGGTCGCCAGCTGGTAAGATCTTGATAAAATGTTCCTGTTTTCAGAATGGCTAATCATATTGTTAGATCTCCATATAGCCAGATAATTCCGTACCATAAAACTTATGGCTGTTTTGTTATTTTTATATTTTCACAAGGCATCTCTTAATCCATGAAGTGAGATAGAACGTAACAGACAAAACAGAATATGACCCAATATATTTTTGTAAACTATGGTGTGATTAATGTTGTAAAGATAGTCTCATAAGTGAAATATGACTAGATTTTAATAAATAAAATAACAAGTGAATAATAATTACAGAAAGGCTCATTGTAGCTCTGTTTCAGATTGTCATAGCTAATCATTTTAACAAGGGTTATAAAAGCCTGCTTTTGCATGGACTGTGCTGATCTCAAGATAGTTTGTTAAATTGAGTTCAGCCTTTTTTTTTTTTTTCAATACTGTACAAACTTATTCATGCCTTTTGTCTCATCAGTGCCAGGCCATTGGAGAAACAAAATATCATGAATTCTACACTTCTCTCATTAACACTGTAAGTTTCATGACAAGTAGACTCACCAGATTGTTCCTTGCTGCTGCTTTCATGATCATAAATTTTGAATGTTGATCTATAGGAAGTGATGTGCCAGCATTATTTTGATAGTGAAATAAGCATAGATTCAGTAATTGAATTCACAGAGATATTTCACTAAAGCGAATATATAGATTTAGCTTGATGATGTGTCATAGTTCAATTCAAGTGATTATCTTTACCAGAGAGCATTTGGAGAATGAAGTTTCTTACATTTCCTTTAAATTTTGTATTTTTTTTGTTTTTTTTTAACAGAAAGTGTGAGTCAGCAGTTTTTCAGTTAAACCTGAAAAGTTTCAAAAGTGTGCTGAAAAGATGTTTTAAGTTTGTTTAATATTTCCAGTCAAGGCATTTTAATTGACTGATCAATTTTGTTTTTATTCATTTCAGCCTGCATCCTCTGTGTGCAAGGATCAGACTCAGTGTATCAGCACTTCTGCAAACTTCAGGAAAATAAAGGT
>JBCAUA010623485.1:0-15978 GCA_038406235.1 Peronia verruculata
TTAAGTCAGGTAATTCACCAAGAGCAGACTGCTAAGGAAAATTCACTAGCTCTTCCTTTTCTTTTTTTTTTTTGCTGCCTGATTCTTTAAAAACATTTTTTGGTTTAACTTACACACCACAACTCTTTATAGCATCTACCACAATTGGATCTAAAATTGAATCTCAAAATTTTTTCCATGGACAAAAATGCAACAAAATATGACATTGCATATGGCTTTTAAGGAATTAATTAGGTATTTTAATCAAGATCACATGACCTAGTGAACATCGCTCACATGTGGCTTTGTTTACTTGCTCTCCGCATGGCGTACAAATCTGGACAAATGATGAGCTCTCAGACTTGTCACATGATATAAACAATGCCACATGTGAGCAATGTTTCCTAGGTCATGTGATTATGCTTAAAATACCCAATCATAATGTATCAGATCACCACTTTCGCTAGTGTCCCTTTCATATTCTCTTTTTCCCTCTTTTACTTTTTCATACAAACAAATGTCCTACCATGTTTGATAAATGCCTGAATAAAGGGTCTTTCAATGAGTCTATACAATGGAAGCTGATAAACTTTGTATGTCAACTGCTCTATCAGGCATTCCTGTATTGACTGAGGAATCATGTTCACTCCAGGCAAAATAAGTGTGAGCTGAAAAAAAAATAAATAAATAAAATTTAAAGCAACATTTTCAGAAAGTGTGCACAGACACATAATATAGCATTAAAGATCTCTTCATCATTATTTTCAATCAAACACAATTAAATTAGACCTGGGCAAGAGATGTTCTTCAATAGTTTTCACATTTTCATGTTGCTAAGAGCTGACTAGGAAGAAACATCATTACAGTCTTCATCTCTCTTCTCACCCCCACCCTCCCCTGCACGATTCGGGAGAGGATACATTATATGGAGCTATTAACAAAGTCCTACCGCATGGTTAAGGAAGTGATCATGAATCAAAGACGGTGATGTGGACTTGGCTTCGTCAATAGTACGGACACTGAAACCGAAAGGA
This sequence comes from Peronia verruculata, assembly GCA_038406235.1. Classification (NCBI taxonomy): domain Eukaryota; kingdom Metazoa; phylum Mollusca; class Gastropoda; order Systellommatophora; family Onchidiidae; genus Peronia; species Peronia verruculata. Next base: position 1,014 of record JBCAUA010623485.1, read on the forward strand.
GAAGTAGATATGGACGCCGCCATGTTGGTGTAATCGATCGGAAGTCAATTCTCTTGAATTTCGCATTTCACCGAATCATTGAAAAGCACAAATTATATTTTCGTAAAACAAGTCCATTGTAGTCACTGCACCGTGTTGATAATTTACGCTTATGACTATAAAGCTCCTGCTTTTTATAATGATACACCTTACCACGATCTTCTGCCGAACTAGAAGAATAGTATGAAAGAAACGCACCGATAGAGGTAAATACTTCTTGAACAGAAGGTAAAACTACAGGATAAGATAGAGAATTTATTCTCATCATTTTTGTTCGCTCTCCAAACATAACTTAAACGTGGTTTTTAATGTGTTAGTTCACCGTAACAAAACAGTGTACAGCTAATCTTGTACATGTACATGTACGTTGTCCACACCATCTGTATCAACTGCCATTTTTCTCCTCTGTGTTCCGGGGATTCTTTTATCCAATCTAGCGTTATATGCCTGTTTGCGGTAGTATCTAGAAAACTATCCATCTATTCATCTATGCATGTCTCTAATCTTTCGGTGAGGTGCATCTTTTAGGACAGTTGTAACTGTGCGTTATGGTTTATAGTTGTATCTGGTCACTTTATACAATTCCCAATCTTAGTGCTACACCAGCGTCTCTCGAGACGAACGGATGCCGACGTAGACAATTCTCTAAATTATATTTCATGTCATACATTACAAAAAATGTCTATGCACTAAGTCGAGTAGGCCTAAACTTTCGAGCTATGCCAGTCAAAGTGAATTCCTGATTTATATTTAACCAACTCACAAAACTGAAATAAGACCGTAAACAAGCATGACAGTTTACACTCTATATTATTAATTTGATGCAAAACCGTGGTTATAATTACACATCAGTTTTCACTGCTCTGTTGACCTGATGAAGAGATAAGAACACTGAAAAATTTGTTGCTCCATCTATTGTCAATTGATTAATTGTTTGCTTATTCAAATGCTTTGAACTAATTGCTAGATCTTGTTAGTTAGATATCTAGTCATTATGTTTATTTTGTATGATTATTTCTTTTTAAACATGTATGTATAAAAATGGGTCTTGAAATTTGACTTGAGTGGTGACGTAGTTGTGAAATACGTCATGTCTGAGTACAGAGGAAATTCATAGACAGTCAAGTTTGTCTTTTCAGGGTGAAAATAAACCCACATTTTACATTCAACTGAGGAAGTGAACTGATTTCATGAAAACTACTCATTCTCTAAATGATTTTGATGGAGAGAAAGGTTCCGAAAATCATATGATTCAGGTGAGCTTGATTTAATGGGACTGGGGCGTCGTTTCGATTTTCACTCCAGCTCCCATTATTCCTGTCGTTGAGATGTGCCGCTCCATTCATCGACAATCTAGCAAATTGTGTCTCTGTTTGATTACGGAGGAGTGTCTACTCCTTTTCACACATATTGTTTACGGATTCTTTAGTTCAGCCTTAAGTTTCATTTTTGTTATTTTCAGCATTTCTCCAGAATGTCGACTAATTTGGGAGGAGGTCTTTTTACCTGCACGTGTAATGCCTTGTCTGGACTCATGAAGTGACCTCATTAGACTATTATGGGTATTCTAGAGCGGTTTTCTGATTATCCAGTTGACTACGCTGTCTAATTATCTGTCGCAAATGTTCATGTTTGTGTTACGTGTGTGTCAATTGTTGCTCGATTGCCTACTACCGGAAATCTAGACTTATGAATGTAGTCTATGGTGTTTTTTATGATGGGCCCAGCGATTTGGCCTTATTAATTAAATCTTCACTGTCTAGTCTTGAATGCCATAATGAAGCGCTCACGGAAGAAAAGCCAGGCAAGAGTACATGTAATTTGTGTGCAATGGTGGACAGTAGGGCCTAACTGTTGGGACGATGGAAATTGGATTTGTTGCAGAATATTATCAGAATATATCCATGTCCATGTAAATAACACATGCACATCTACAATGCATATTCATAACTTGACATACACGTAAGTGAATTCTGCTCTACAGTCATCCCTAGCCTGAAGGTTAAACCGGATAAAAGTCGGCTAACTTGATATGGAAATAGCAGGAGACATCTTGCCTATTTATTAACAAACATACACTGACGCACACACACTGGCAGCACGCACACACGCAGAGTCTAAGCTTGTTTTATCAAGGCAGCGGCTGAGAAATGACAAAGTACATGTACATGTAACACAATCGAGTTAAACAACTTCGACGTAAAAGAAGTAAAATGTTTCAGTACATGTACTATGCACAACCGGAGATCCTTCAAATTTGCTTGTACATGTATGGTTCTTAGAGAATTAAATATCTTGTTTTGCAGAATATGTGCATTTTTCGTTTGTTTGCATTAAATTACATTATAATTTCGAACGCATTTATAATATTAATAATAATATTAATATTAAATTAAATGCATAAAATATTGCTTGTTTATGCTTTAATCTATGCCAACAAAATGCCAAATATCAGATCTGGTGCCAGTATTTTACTGTCTCAATTCTACAACCTAACTTTCTAACCGCCTCCCATTCATTCACCAATAGTTTGATTGGAAAACTAATGAGCTTTATACATGTAGTTTATATTCAGTATAATAATGGAGATACAGTAGTTGATGACTAGTTTCCATTTGGAGGAGAAAGAAACAAGCTCTGCTAATGGTTATTGATGTTTATAATAATACATATAAGGTTATATTTGGTAGAGTTTTGAGCTGTGGTGAAATATTTCTGTCACATAAACATGGACTACATTTACACATTCCTTATCTACAGTAGGAAGTCACATATATCACAATTTACATGTGACTTACTGCAGAGGAAATTGATATTTTTATTCACTAAGCAATAACACCTCTGATCCTCGTACAAAAATTAAGTTCTGATCTACACAGAGGGCTCTCCACTGCATGAGCAATGGTACCGTCTCAAAAACCATTTCACACAAGGTTTTGACTGCATTATCTTAAGAGATGGTTTATCTCTTTTTGACAAAATGTGATTATTTTTGTTTCAAATAAATTGTTTTGCAATAGCTAATTGTTACCTTGAGACATGTAATATCACATTTGTGAAATGTCATATAACTCATATAAAAGTGTCATCGCATATGCCGGTATTCAGTTTAAAAAATGGCACCCATTGCCTTTTGTGGTGAAATACTTCACATTATATTTGGTGACACTGTCCTAAAAAACGTTTTTCATATTGCTCTCAAGATTAAGCATCTAATCTGTTATTTTTCTGTTATATATAATAAATAAATAAACAAATAAATGGATCAACAATTAAGTAAAAATAAAAGATGTAATGCATCTCAGACTCACTGCAAGTGGTACACATCTTGTGTGGCCTATGTTTTTTTTTTTTTTTGTAGGGTCCATTAACCTCCCATTTTGCTTTGGAAATGAGTACATGTATGTAATTACATGTACTACCGTAGTCGTAGATTAAGTTCAAAGTGTCAATGACAACCCTCTTTTTGCAATATATATATAAAGAAAACTTTACAAGTTTAAACTCTGCACAAGGTAATGTACAAGGATAACAATGTGAGAAAATCCTGTAAAAAATCTCAACAATTTCCCTCATTTCTTGTATATCACATATGGAGGATATACATGACATGTACATGTATTTGTGCCATTTTCTGTTATCTCTGCATAACTGATTTGCTCACAAATCAAAACCAGACAAGTAATTCTTACAAGATATATCAAGGAAGTTAAGATAAATTACATTGTTTTAGTAAATGTGTTTGCATATTGTAACAGTAACCTAACCTCCTTTAGTTCCTAAATAATATGTGACTGGTTTTGACCAAGTACCATAAAGAGGGAAAACAATCACTTCAGTGTTATTTGCTTAAAAAGTAGATTATGAAAAATTGTTCAAAATATGAATATAATTAATTCTGTAAGGAAAATGTTTCCTTATCATATATAATTATCTTATCAAATTACATGTCTATCATGACCAACCTCTAAAATAATATGGACGGGTGATTTTTTTTTCTTTTTGAAGATTTTCACACTACTTGTTCAACATCTGTGTCTGGCAAAAAAAAAATAAATAATAATATGGCTGATAAAAAATTACTGTCATTCTGTTGCATTCTTTTGTATGTGTGAGATTAAATGATAGACTGATAGAGAATTTATTACTATGAACAATCACCACAATGCCTGACATTTTCCGTTTTTCCACATGTATACTCTGATTACTCTGAACACATTTCACAAAAGCAACGATTACAACAAATCATTCAAACAAGGAAAGAAAAAACACACATCTTTCATCAGAAGGCATTTAATGGGCTGAATATGTGCCTCACAAAATGTAATGACAATCATGTAAAATGCAGTGAAAATGAATATGCAGTTCAAACACAATTTCCTTCCCCCCCTCCCTTTTCCCTTCCTATTAACACAGCTTTTTGAATGAAACCCCAAGCAAATGATAGCTGTGTCAAAACAAATTCATCTGCATACATCAATACACTGTTAACATAATCAGAGATTTAGGAGATAACAACAATAAAGAGCATCTGTGTAGCACTTATCCCCACGCAATACAGACTAAGTGCTTTACAATCTATTATTATTGCAACAGATCCAATGGAGACACCCACAGATATTCCTGTTCCCTACAAAGCAAATAAAAAAAAAGGGCAACTGCCCGCTTGGCATGCAAATCCTCATCCATCTAACAATAACATTCCTTGCCCATAGTTGAGTACTCATTACGAACTAGCTTGAGTCAAGAAATGTATGTAAACTGTTTATCTTAAAGATCTATAAGGATTTGAACATAGACAATTTTTCTGTTGTTTGTTTGTTTCTTTGTTTTTGTCTTAAAACTACAGAAATCTGAGATAAGACATTACGTTATTAACATGCGCTATGTTCTGTTTGAACAATATATGTAGATTTAATTTTGACTTGATTCCACTTGCAATTAGCATACAAACTAATGGTCCAATTCTAGCCTATATAATTTCTTGGCCTTGCCTAATGCTTATCACAGTCAAATACTTGGTTACTTTCAATCTACTGAATGATTTGATAAAAGTTGTATGTCTATTTTTCTTGAGTTTGCCTTCCTTTGATGCTAACTTCTGTTAAATGCCTGCCCCGGATTATAATCCGCGGGTTCTGGGCTTGGTCTTTCAACCTCCTGGATGGAGGTTATCTCGACCTTTTCCCTTTGATGCTATTCATGACATTATAGCATATGTATGTGTGTATCATGTGAGTGTAGGTTGCTGGTAAAGTTATGTTTCATCATGGAACTTTCAGTTCTTCAGATACAGAGCTTATATTCATCGTATACCCCAAAGCAAAGTGCGTTCCTGTCATATGACTCACCTAACCTATTAAGTAATTTAGTGAAAGGAGGAGTTGACAATTTTAAAATTCCAGCATTTTTGTTTCCTATGGGTCTAGTAACAATGACAATAACAAGTAACATGAAACAAATGTAATTATAAAATTCAGGGAATTGAAAGGGCGTCTGGATTGATCACATGGCTCAGTTGTGTTTGTAGATCACTCAGTTTTTTCTTCAGCACACTCAGGCCAGAGAAGAGGATGGTTTCAGGCTTGAGAATCCCTATGGCCTCCACATTGAAGAAAAATTTGTTGGGTTTGCCCATGAGGTCAAAAGGTGCTTCAGCTGTGGAAAGAAAAGAACAATTAACTGGTGTTACAAAACATGTGGCAAAGAACTATTCCTACTGCATTAGGATCTCCTCTGTCAATTTTAATGTAATTTTCTAAGTGAACTTGGAGCAGAGGAGAAAAAGAAGGGGCGAGAGACTAAGTCAACTTTTCTTTATGTGACATACAAGAAGTATGGTGATATCATAAAGAGGAGAGTATGGCTATTGATTACTTTCACATCTATTAAAATCCATACAGATAAAATAACGATAACAAGGTTGCAAAGGGATATGCATGGGCCATACAGTTGAAGAGGTAAAAATTCAGATAAAACTACGACCATTTCAATGTATCATGGAAAGGACGTATCTGCCAGCTTCCTCTAAGCTGAAGCAGTATGAAGCAATATACAAACAAATGTATGCCAGTGCTTGGCAAGAGGAAAACAAAAAAAAAATCAACAGCTGTAATAAAAAGAAAAAAAATTCTTCAAATTTTTTTCAAGAAGCTAAGAATAATGCATGGCATGATCATTGATACATCAGCTGCAGTAACAGATGAAAGTACAGTAATCCTACAAATGTCAAGAAGCCCATTTGCAAAAAAACTCACTCCTTATAAGTTGCAGAAGAATTATGTTTCAAATAATGTGTGTTCAATAGCAAGACACTTGCCAATATTGCAATCCAGGCCTAAGCTACATTCTTGAAAATAAATAAAATCATTCCACAAAAAATGACACTCCAGCAGTCTCTCCAAACACAAATAAGATTACAATAACATAAAAATAACATGTTAACTCACTCTGATCTTCATTCAACTCTGTGTATTCACTTTTGGGCCTGTTGAAAAAAAAAAAAAAAAGGACATAGAATTTGGTAACATTTTGTATGAAAAAGGCTATTACATACTACACTGATGGCAATCACAAAAGACATGAGAAAATAATCACAGTTGTCCTAAACATATTGATTACTAATGACAGTATTGGTTGAGAATCCTTAACAGGCATATAATTTGCATTTCAGTGTTTTAAAAAAGTTCATTCTATCAAAAGTTTTACTTTAAGAGTTGACAAAGTGTCTGTCACTGATTTAAAAAAAAAAAAAAAAAGTATGCATGACTGAAGTCTTGACACACATGGACGAAATAGCAAAACTTTTGCCAATTTTCCATAAATAAGACTTATGACTTATAAAACTGTAATTTTCTTTCTCCTTGATTGGACTAATGGCTCTAAATCACCATAAGCAGCACATATATTTTACTTAGAACATTTGAATGACTCACCATTCTTCTGGTTTTGGATATGTTGTATGTCTGAGGGCATTGTCTGGATCGTATTCAAATGACACACCAGCTGTGGGATTCCACTTTGCATGCTCTTTAGCAAATCCTTTCCTTGCAAAGGCTCTGACTTTTAACTCCTGACCTTTTCGCAGCTTGGCTATCAGGATATCTGAGCAAAAATGTCAAATTTGAAAGCATGTAGTTCCTTTTTTTTTTTCTTGGACTGTTTTACTGTCAGGTTCTTAACCTTAAAAACATTCTAAAGATCAGTTCATAACATTTTGATTTAGCTTTAGCTACATTGTTCAGTGACAATACAAAATATGGGGAAAACTTAAGATATCTGCCTCTCAACAGCTGAGAAAAGGTCACCAATTGGAATAAAAAGAAAACAACAGGGTTGAAAATGAAGAAGACAACAAAATATCTTCAGAAATTTTGGTAGTGAAGAGGCCGAGACTAAGGACTACAACAAGATAACAAAAAGTAGTGAATGTTAACACCAAAGACACAACCCTTTCTATACCCTGTAAAGTAAATGTATTAGAAACATGAAATACAGCAATCATTTCTCTAACCACAGTAATTCCTTATAGAAAAAAAAAAGCCTGCAAGGCCATTGCTCCTATCTGTTCGTTTTGTGCTATTCTCCAAAAAGATGGTATGCTTTCACATTAATCCACGTGTAGCATAGAAAAAAATTATCTACACATCTAAGACACTCTGCATTTTTTACTGAATATTTCCAATATAATTCTGAAGTAATTGTGAGGAAAATTTACCATCTGTATCTTCATATTCACTGGCTTCTTGCCTTGATCTGGATGTCACCTGAAATGAAATTTAAATATAAGTGCACATTATTTCAGTTCCAAAATTAATCAGATTCAAGATGAGCTGGTTACTTTATAACAAATTTAGACTTACATGTGACAGTAGTCATTCTGAACACTTGTCAAAACTCTGCCTATTATTCTGGATGAACAAGTCCTACAAATCACTAACGGACTTACATGACAGAAACCAAAATTTCAAAATAATCATTATTCATAGTCACTGAAAAATTGGATGTCTTTTTTTTCTTTACATTTTATGTTGTCAGCCATAATCACCACCTCAGAGGTAAAGCTAAATATTAGAACACTCTGTCACATGTCTTTCTAATGCTTTGATTTTGTCTACCACCGGAACACTGCACAATACATCCCCCCCCCCTTCTCCAAACAACTGATACTGATTTGGGTTTTCCCGGAAATCATTGATATGACATGACTGTCAGTGTCATTTCCCTTATTACAGCCTGTGGAATCTCCATGGGGACATCCCCTTGTGCGTCGTGTACAGCGACCTTTCTGTGGCTGCCTCCGGCTCTTCAACCCTCTGAGCAAAAAAGAAGTATCAAAGTGTGGTGCTGGATGTCAACCTCTTTTACGTTTATGCAGACATGCTGTATTGAGGACCATTCCCCTGACCCAGCTGGATCTAGTAAGCCAGCAGCCTCAGATACTGACTGAACCTAATTTTGTCATTTACCCTAGGATAACTCCCATGAGCATTTGGCGATGCATGAAACTGAATGCGAAATGCTGTACTATGGGTTTAATAATTGACAAAGTTCCACTAAAAAAAAAAAAAAGAATGAGGCAAATACACTAAACAATGAGCAAAAATTGATTATTTCAAGCACCTGCGAACTTGCCAAACTATAAAAATCTTGGATGTTCCTACACGCATTAATATTATCTATACATATATCTATTGTCAAAAGGTGATAGCTGAAAAATGAACATAGGACAAACATGAATTTGCTATCTGTTTGTTTTCCTATGCCTTTCAATCCTGATGAGAGTAGGATTATCTCAGCTTTTTTACTCTCTGATGATCTACTGTGCTGTTAGTTGGTGCAAAGTACTGCTAAGCTTATGATTTGAAAAGATTTAATAGAGGTTTGTTTCAAATTTCTTAAAACTTGCTTTTTTTTCTCCCCCCCACGGTGAATGAATCTGATACACATTTGCCTGTAGACACCAAAAAATCATACAATTCATATTGCAACATATATCAATCTGCATTTTTAATGTGTCACTTTGTCTACAGTTTCATGTTGAAAGTGTTCTTATCAGATATATGTTATGTAAATAGGCATGATTCAGTCTGCTATTTCGTTGCCATGGGACATTTTCTTCTCTTGACATCTTAGGCCCTCTCTTGTATGCCACTGCCCAATCTACTAGCACAGGCCTTGTGCAAGTTACAGCTGGATGATTTCTTCATCAACCCTCTCAAAGTCCAGACCCAGCATCTCTTCACCAACTGTTACCATGCTGTGGTGTTATTCACAGGACAGGAGGTTATACTGGAGGTGTTAGCTGGAAGGGTCCCAGCAAAAGGTGATTACGGCACACCACTCAAGCATAACAATATTCCTTACTTATAACCTTATCCCATGTTGCTATTAATATCTAACATCAGAATTTCATAGATGAAATTGTAACAGGAATTCATTTCTGCCTATCAACTAAACACTTGCCAAGTTGCACAATTTTTCTTGACTCTGGCTAGGTCTGATGCTATTCCTGATATCAAAGTCTCTGCATGTGACTGTGAATGTATGTCTTGTGTATACTAAGTCCCATCAATGGTGAAATTGACTTAAGGACAAATAAAGTTCATCTTACCAACCATTCTGAAGACATTCATCCTTCTTCTGTAAGAGAAGGAGAGATATAACACAGCTTTTTGTCAAACCAAGCTTATTGATACCATCGTCACAACAAAGTCACCTAAAATCAAACTGATTCCATTTGGACCTTAACAAAAAGCACTTTTAAGATCTCATACTTTGTGAGAGAAATCTGCATGTAGGACTCACTCTGCATTCAAAGCAGAAACAGAGCATACCTTTATCAAGGGGATATAACCTCAGCAAATAGAAAGCTAGAGATGAGTCACAAGTAAGTTTAATAAATACACTTTTATATATGACAGCTTCAACCCTCTCCAACAGATTTCCACAAGCGACCAGAATACATGGCCAGTTTTGAAGATAGAGGAGCACTCTGCATTGTATGGGATCCCGTTATTAGCCTGCAAGAACTAATTCGAGCCACAGCTTGTGTAAGCCAGTCTCTAACAACAGATTTTATATGGCAGGTAACAACATATCTTGTTATAGTGCAAGCCAGTGATCAAACAAGTCAGTATGCTAGCGCAGGACCGAATGATAATACAGATGCTATGTTACAATAATCTCTCCCACATAAGATCAGCATATGGTGTTACAAGTCCTGATTGACTACCTGCTATAAATGGTTTCCATTGCACAATGTTGCTTGTGTCACACTATACCTTGCCGAGCTGTTAATGTGTCCATTAAATTCATGTATATGCATATCTGGCATCCAGAAAAATTTTCAATGGATCTTCATGAGATAAATGAATTTCTCTAAAATCAAATTAAAAAACTCCAATTTAAACCTCTCGATGTATCACTGAAAGAATTCAGACTGCGTGCAAAAGTTTACATTGTTGTATTCTTACGCAAGTCAGAAATTGGACAAATATTTTCGATCTGAGTTTCCTCCAAAACTGCTAACTTAAATGTATCCATGAGAATCCCAGGTACCACTGACTTCAAACAGAGACTCCTACACATATTTGAATTTATATGTACTTTCAGGTAATTGAAGCTGCAGCTACATATATTCAACAGCACTGTCACAAGCATGATTGGAACCTAGTTCCTTCTGTTGTGAAACTCACAAAAAACCAAGGTCTTGTTTACATTGACATTGATGACACTCAATCTGCCTCCAAGAGATCTTCCATTATCATTAACCAACCCCCTGAAATATATACCCGAAGACTGCGCAGCCCAGAAAAGGCTTATGTCTGGGCGTTAGGTACAAAAATATTTTTTTTTTCTTTAAATCACAACCCTGCTTACACCTTAAGAATACAAATTTCCACCCATTCCGCACTGATCATGTTTGTGTCCATACAAAATCATGTTTAAAAAAAAAAAAAAAAAGCGGAACAAACTCTATAAAAAATCTCAGTTACAAACAAATCTTTTTTTCCCAAACAGGCAAATTGTATGCTCTTGTAATATTTTCATTTCTTACTGATAGTCACCAAAACAAAAAAGATGATGACTGAATGTGGGCGATAGTTTTCTTAAGGAGAGATAAGCAGTGAACAATTTCAAAATCATCCGTACAACTTCTTGCAGGATCCTTGATATATGAGACAGTGACATTGATGCCACTCGTGTACGACTCATCCATTAGATTTGGTGGGCTGGCCATTCCGTCCAAGGCCCAGCCACTAACCAGGGTCAACTCCAGAAAGGAGATACAGGGCACAAAGATGGCCTCTAGACAGGCGTGTCACCGATTAGTAAGGGATACAACTTTGAGACAACTCATTCAAGACTGTCTCAGCGAAAATCCACTGGATCGTCCACCCATAAGATCCATCTTACAGCTGGCCAGAAGGAAACGAAGACTCAACAAACATTTTTGACACATTTTTTCTTTTCTCATCCTGTGCTTCTCTTACCAATATGATATTTATGCTGCAGATTTCAGGAAACCAAACTGACTTATAAAAATAAAAAATAACACAAGCCCTGAGCACAAAGCAAACTTATTGTCATTTCTCTTTACATTTCTCACTATGCCTGTCTTAATACCATATGAAAACTTTTTCATTAAATTTTGGTTATAAAATATACTTACTGGAATAACTTTTGGATTGCTGGGAATGAGGTCTGCACTGGTCACATGGCGTGTTTGGTCATCTGTGCATTTGACATCCAGTGTGAATTCTACGGCACAATTTGGACAGAACTCTTCACAATCGCAGTCCTGCATGTAGATAGAGTGGACAATGAAAGAAAATAATCATTTCAATCACCGAATCTCATCTTTGCATCAATGTTACCAACCCTATTGCTTAAAAATATGATCAAACTGTATTCAGACGAAGATAAAGCAAACACATGGTTTATTACCCTATTTTTTTCATGGTACAAATCTTCAACATCTGAAAAATTTAAGTTTTATTAAATATTTCCAAGAGATGCCCAATATAAGGTATCCTGGCATGAGAAAAAAGTCCTTTATTGTATTTGGAAATAATTATACATAATTAATTATTCAATGCACGAGTAATTGTCAGAAAAATTAGTGCCCTTTAAATTAAAAATGAAATTTATAGCATAATTGCCATGTTTCAGAAGTTTCAGCAAACTATTATCCTGTAAAAGTTTAATCATAAAATATGGCCTGAAGCTACTACAGGAGACCACCTGGGATATGAAACAGTTAAAGGGCATGAAAGATGTGGAACAATTTGTAGAAAACATGAAGTCTCAGAATTCTGGTCAATCAACCAGTGGTAAAAGCCCAGTATTTTGGGTAATCTAAATGCAGAAGTGAAGGATTCCAGGATGAAATATGGTTTAACACAGCCAAAGTGAACTTGGTGGGACAGAACTGAAAATTGCATATTCCTCTGATGCCCTGAGTTCTAGCTTTTTTTCAATAATCCCAGCCTATTTATTCTTACAACTTCTAGAAACGCACTGCAAATGACAATTACTATTATAAAGAAAATAATGTAGAAATTACCCTGGAGTACTGCATTCCTTCCACAACATCTTCACTAGTCAAGGGAATCAGGCCCAAACGATGGGAAATAAATTCATCAAACAATACTGTGGAATTTGCTTCAATCTGCACCCAGTCTATTGCTGAAAAGACAGAGCAAAAATCAGATGTAGCGAAATTAACTGCAAAAGAGTTGATTTTCACAGGAGTATATATATCCATGTATACAAACTGTCCCTCTACATGCAATAAGGTGAACAATGAATAGTTTTCGAGTGTCTGCAGACAATAACAATATTTTCCTTACACTTAACATGATATAAAATGTAATAACATATTTTTTTGTAAGCATTACACCTGCATATACTGACTTCTGCACTGTCTTTTTCTTATATTTATTCTTAATCTAATTATGAATCTTTGTTCCACTTAAGTTTATTTAGCAGTAATATGCTGTGCGCTTCTCTTCTGGGTGTATATACATGAAATTAAATTTGGTGCATTCTCTCACCTCTTTGTTTCTTAATTTCACCACCATATGCCCAAGGCTGAAAATGCATCTAAATTATAATAAATGAACTTTTCAAAAATATTGGTCAATGTGAATAACTATAAAAGTATAAGAAGTAGTTGGATGCTCTTTTCTCTTAGTTATAAACAATCAACGTCAACAAATCCTCAAAACAACACAGCACTAGGTCCTAGAAAGTTCTAGAACTTACCCATTGTGGGAACTTCTGATATACACACTCGTCTGACAGCATTGGCAACACTGGGGACAAGACAAAACAAAATTATGACATGATACTGAAGAAACAAATTAAATTTTTTTTCGGAGTGCCTATCTGGGCTTTGTATTGCAATGAGGAAGCATAGGCAAATAAAAAAGTTGCACCACAAAGTAAAAGCAAAACAATGTTGTGTTGGCTTGCACATGGGAGCACCTGTTCGCAGTTTGGGGGGGGCGTAGCCTTCGCCCCGACACGTTACATAACTAACTGGATAAAATAATTTTCTTACGCACGGACAGAGAGAAAAAGGTGCAAAAATAGGCCCAGATAGACCCCCAGGTCTAGCTGCACCAGTAGGCCCAAATAGCCGGCGCCATTTTTTTTTGCCTTGACTACAAACAAACATCCAGAACATGACCACTGACAGTATAATAAATATTATAATATTTGAATAAGGAATCAAAAGAAATTTTGTAACATTATTTCATCGGATTTAATGTGGGAAAGCAGTCTCATTCATACAGCATGAGGACACATGACAAGAATGATGACAAGTGACCAAAGTTTTTCCCAGTTTGCATGACCTTCACATGTTGAGCTTCAACTTCAACTCCTGCCATACAAAATGAGAAGCTTAAAAATGTTATCCTTGTGGGCAAAATAGGCCTGAATCATAAGCATGACACTATTGACACTACAGTGTTCTGTAAAGACAATTAACTCTGTGTCTAAATGGAGACTGATTGTTCCAGAATTCTATTTTGCAACGCGACAATATTATAACTCTACAGAATGCACACATACTCATATGCATTATTCTAAAGTTATTTATTAAAATTGCAAAAATCACCAAGTGAGACTTGAAAAAAAATGCCTGGGATGATCTAGAGGACTGAGGGTCAGTGTGTCAGGGCGGGTGTTTGGCCACCTATGTTCACCTCATGCCAGACTGTATCAATCTGAACCAAAGTTGGCCAATTTTAAAAAGCATGTCTGAAAGAAATCAGCCAATTTTAGTGCAAAATATTGCAGCCCAACACAACATACACGTCTGAATACCAGGTGATGCGACCCCCCCCTCGTCAAACTGAAACTCCAGTCTTTAAAGAACTGTGGAATGCTGCAGTCATGATCATTACATGGCAGGACTGGTGGGCAGGAACTATAGATTTAACGTTGAATTTAACCTCATAAATAATGATTACAAGAGAACCAAGAAACGCAGCAACATGCGGTTTTCACCAATGTAAAAGTTGTAAAAAAAGGTTGCCATATTGTAAGAAACTATTTCCTATTCTATCTGAGGTATTCCTTAATTTGTAAAAGTTGCGAGGATTCCATTGATGTCAGTGCACAATTTAGCATCCTGCTTAGGCTGGAAAGAAAGAGGAATGAGAGAGTATAGTCAGTCACGTACACAAATTAGGATTTCTCTCTAGGCCTACTTTCGCTACATTGTGCAACCAACATAACTCCTGTTTTATTGTAGGCTAGGCTAGGCCTAGACAAAATGTCTAGATCTCTAGATCTAGTCTAGGTTTAGATTGATTAAAAAAAAAAATAGGGCGTATATATACAGTAAAACCTCGTTATACCGCCAACCATGGGACCATTAGAATGTTGGCGTTATAGAGAGAATGGCGGTACA